>JAGSMP010000215.1:600000-797500 GCA_029286625.1 Parnassius orleans | reverse complement strand
AATAAAATATAAATATAAACAAAAAGGAGAAAATAACTGGCCAAGCCATCGTAATACACATTTCTAGTAGGGTGCCCTTTAATTTTAAATTTATTTGAATTTTTATTATTTATTATTATAGCGGCAACAGAAATACACATTCTGTGAAAATTTCAACTGTCTGAGAGAATTGTAAGAAAACAATAGAAACATGTTCATATAAGTGAAGGCCAAAGAGTTAGTATTATAGATGGCATTTACTTTAGTTCTCAGGGGTGAGTTCTTTGTTTGAAGTTGATTGCAGGTATCCATGAGCTGGGCACGCCACCATAGCGGCGATAAGACCCCTGAGGAGTGGCTTGAGAGACGCCACGGTGTCTCACCTTCCGCCTGACGCAGGTCCTCACCGGACACGGTGTGTTCGGGAGGTTCCCGCACCGAATCGGGCGGGAGGAAACGCCCGCGGTCCTATCGCGAGGATCGACCGGAGGACACGGTAGCACACCGTGAGGTGTGCCCTGCTTGGCGGAGCACCGCCGTGTACCGTAGCGGCGATAGGCGGCGGCATGATCTTCGCGTCCGGCCCTGGTCGAAGCCATGGTCCGGAGCGAGACGGAATGGGATGCCGTCACCACCTTCTGCGAAGCAGTGATGCGGTATGAGGTGGTGAGCGGGAGAAGGAAAGATACAGCTTCCGGTCCGGCCGCGCGGAGACGCCCCGGGCGTCGGGGCTACGTCGTGGCCCTGACCACCGTAGGCGCGACCTGTGGACGGCGAGCAATGGTAGCTCGCCGTCCGTCCGTCTAACGACGACAGGCCGTGTCGACGGCGCGTTTTGTTCCACGCGCGCCTCAAAGAGCTGTCAGCAGCGTGAAGGGCCCGCACAACCGACACCTGCACCGGGGCTGCGGGCTGTTCGAAAGAGATACCGCGGCTCCGGAACGTAAGGGCACTGAAGGAACACGGATGGTTTTAGTCAGTAAAGTCTGACCTCCTTCCGCTCCACCCACAGCGAAGGCGTCATTAGATGATTTTCCATCCGCAAAAAAAAAAAAAAAGGTATCCATGAGCTACAAAAGCTATTTACCAGAACATCAGATGGACATGTCCATCACTCTAACATAAAAAAATAGTGGCAAAATTGTGCCAGGCCCCGTTTTTACCAACCCATACTCGACGAAACCTTGTGGCTTAATATCGGGTAGGCTATAATGCATTATTACAAAACAATCAAAAGTCATTGTTAATCTTTATATATATATATATATATATATATATATATATATATATATATATATATATATATATATATATATATATATTATATTTCTTCTGTCCGTGTGTATGTGACTAAACTCCTCCTAAACGGCTGGACAGATTTTGATGAAATATTGAGTGAGTGATTAAGATGATTTGAAAATGGTTTAGATTTACAATTGGGCCCGGTAGATGGCGCTGTTGTCGAAATCCAAAAACACCCGAGCGAAGACAGGGCGGATCGCTAGTTATTGCATATTTCTTAAAAGATGCTGGCTTCACGTTAAATTGGAATCGCAAAGCTGGTCGTAAGATCAACATAGTAATTTTCACGAATCACCAACGTACCTTATCGAGAAAGTTTTATCATTAATAGATCTTATCTGTATATATCTCGATTAATTTATCCTTTTCGTCACGTTTGCAATCCGATTAAGATTTTTATTTTATTTAAATATCAGTACGAAGAATCTAGCGGAGCGCAATGTGGTGATAGATATAGAGTAGTGAAGCACAGAGCTCGAGGAAACAGAAAAATGCTAAAGCTTTTTATCAAGTTAAGTGCCCTGTGCATTGGACTCAGTCATGCGACGCCGACTACATGTCAAAAATTGCAACAAACGCAGGTAAAGAATCTTTGTAGCCTCGCTTCATGTTTCTCCGTTCCATATTTGAACTTCGTTTTCAGCCTGTCAAAGTTCACTGCCGGGCTTATGCATCTTTTTTATAGAATAAGGGTGATAAACGAGCAACAGTCCACCTGATGGTAAGTGGATGCCGAGGCACATAAAAATCTACATTTATCCTCGATTAAGAATCAAAATGCAGACGCGTTGTCACCCCTGAGGACTAAGATGGAATGCCTAGTTTCCAGTAAAAAGGGTATCCGGTTCTCTACACTCACCATACGAAACACAGCAGCATCAGGCTGCTATTTTTCGCTGATATTCTGTGAGAGCGTGGTCATAGGCTCTTCTGTAATAACGAAGATATGCCATTATTAGCTTAGCGGTTTAGTGGTCGCAGTACCAGAAGGACCAATGTAGCATTCAATCTTAGTCCTCACGGGTGACAACGCATCTGCATTTTGATTCGTAATCGAGGATAGATGTAAATGTCTATGGGCCACAGCAACCACTTACCGTCAAGTGGACTGTTTGATCGTTTGTCACCCTTATCATGTAAAAAAACATAGTAGTATGTATATGTAGGTAGATAGTAGGTATATATTACTATTAACATTATTAATGATATGATTATCATTGACCATGTATTATTAACTGTAAAAATAACTAAAAAGAGCATACCTACAGAGTTTCTTTCGCCACTTCTTCTCCGTTTAAACGAGTCTACCACTACCGTTTCACTTTAAAACGATAGCGGATTTGGAAAAAAAAGGCGTTTTTCATAAGTGAAAGAAATAAAAATTTATTCGATTTCATACCATAGCCTAGTACCAATCATTCATAAAGAATATATTGTACATTGGGCAAGGAAGAGTCTGCCGCACTGCCCTAATTCATGTTGGCGGACTTCACATGTCCTCGTAATATTTTTATAAGTTCTCTGCCGTGCGGATTTCTTCAATATTTTTTTCTTCGTCACTACAGGAAACAACCACTAGCCAAAAGATGATAATATCTTCTGTATATATCTATGACAATCACGAGTCAGAGCCATCACATGCTAGCACTGTGGCTAAGCATTGGGTTGCACCGCTGTGGCTCCTCGATTTTAATTCGTTTCCATTAAAAAGCCACCAAAGAAAAAAGAGAGAAGGAGAACATAGCTCCTTTACAATTATATCCTTTTCCTTCCCATAATAAACAGTTATGGCCTTTTTGATAAATGATAAAGAAAATATATAATTTTTTGATACATGGTAAATCAGCCCTGAAATTACGATAAAGAATTAAATTAGTGCCGGGAAATCGAACGGGTTGCTAGCGCACTGTAAATTTTGCGACGAGCGCATAGCCCCTAAGATACAGCGGCTTTAAAACTACTAGTAAGTAGTTACGTTAAAATCCCAGCCCTAAAAAGAAATATATATACGAAACATGGTTTCAGCATCACATAACCATTTTCACGCAGCGTGCATTTTAAGTGATGCGGAAAGCATGCTCAACTTCTTGACACGCACTCGTGCACACATTTTTTTTCTTTTTTCTTTAACAGCCCGTAAAATTTTACTGCTGGACGCACACATATGTACCTAAAACCATGATATCGATAGCAATTGATTTTGATGTGTACGTGCGTGTTCTTACATTAAGTTGAGCATGGTTTTGGCTTAGTTTTTGTGTCACTTGAATTGATAATAATAAATACAATCAGGGGTTACTTTGCGGAAATCCATTATATTAAAGTTGTTATTTTTTTTATAGGATAGGGTGACAAACGAGCACACAGTCTACCTGATGGTAAATGGTTGCTGTGACCCATAGACATCTACATCTACCTCAATAAATAATCAAAATGCAGATGCGTTGTCACATGTGAGGACTAAGATGGAATGCCTCTTTTCCAGTAAAAAGGGTCTCCGGTTCTCTACACTCACCATACGAAATACAGCAGCATTAAGCTGCTATTTTACGCTGGTATTCTGTGAGAGCGTGGTCCTTCCCCGGTCGAGCCGACCCATTCGTGCTACAACTATACTATTAATATAGCTGCAACATGGCTCTACCACGTATAAGAGATAACGCGGTTCTTTACTACGCAGATCATAGCAAATTAATTTTTAACAACTTCAATCATTTGAAATTAATGTAGACTCAGTCTCTTTCATTGTTGGCTAAAATAAAACAATGTTTTAATAATTTCGCTACTTAATTATTTCAGCTGACGTCGCTCAACGAAAGAATGAACCAGATGATCGAAGCACTTTATTCTTCATGTAAGTTGATCCACCTTATACACAAACAACATACTTCCGTCCGTACTGAATTTTAGCTGAAATGGCGGAATAATGAAAGCAATTAACTATTTGCTTTTTTTAATATACTTTTCTGTTATTGAAGTTTTATTCATCGCAAAAACAACACGGTAACGCAGTGGCTAAGCGGCTGGCATTGCGATGCCGTGGGTACGAATCTCGCACGGAACAAGTGTTTAAACTTTAAAAACACCTACAAATAATTGTTTCCGGTTTGGACGTTTGTCTATATTATATCTAACTTGAAACAGCGGCTATTTTGAAAAACTTACATAACCAAGTGATTGAGCTGTGAGATGATTGTGTTGTCACCAGCACTTAAAGTGCCTACAAAATTGTAGTTTAAAATGTTAGATAGAACGAGTTTGAAATTTAGTTGCAAGGTTTGACCAACTAACAAGAAAAGCTAAATAGAACCTTGTACGAGGTATAAACGATCATGTTATCATTCCATAGTATAATTCTTATTAATTTTTATAGTTTCTATTAGCGTTGACCATTTTAGAAAGTCAACCCTGGTAAGCCAGGTAACTTGAATACGTTAGCGATCTACTGCGTAGAAGATAGCATAGTGCATACTACGTACAGTACCAAAAGATTCGCAACTTTGATGTTGATTCCCGTCGGCAGGCAGGTTTTTACATTTAGCATTCATTTACACGATTGATGGTTATACTACCCAAGCAGCACACAAGCGTTATGAACATCAATACACCAGCCCCATAGAACTTAGAGTTCTTTTAAACACGTATAAGAGTGTTGAAAAGGGGTTATATTCTTATAAGAGTGGTTTATGAGTTATAATATAGCTCAAGCTGTATAAAGTCTGTATTATGGGATCTAAGTAAGCTTAGGGTTCTTAATCAGATTATGAAATCTCTAGTATACAACTTTAAGTATTTTGTAACACTTCAATCTGATTTTATCATTAAAGTTGTATAGAAGCTGTTTTTTCGCATGCTGTCACTTGCTTATACAACTCTAAGTGTTATTATAGTATCACTAAAATCTTATTTCTGGACAATGGTGTATGCAAATTCTCTACTAAAACTTATTCTTATGGCGTCATTGTACACTTTTGTAAATACAGTAGTTTTATGACTTCTGTCTATGAGAGTGATATTAAACTAAAAAAATAAATAACAGCCATAGTACGACTTAAATCTGTATAAGTGACAAAATATCGCCATTTTGCATGCACTGCGTGTTTATATTGTGCTAGTGAACAAAATTAATTTGTTATCAATATGTGGAAAAAAATAAAAAGATTTGGTGCAGTAAAAAGACCATGTTAAATCTAAATTAAATTTATCCAATACTGTTCCTAAGACAAGATTTTTCATATTTTATACATATATCTAAAGAGAGTTATATGTTACGTTGAAAAAACTGCTATACAGCGTAAATAATAAAAATATCCTATTATAAAACTGATTAAAAACCAATGACTGTATTATATAATCCATAACATACATAGTATAGCTACTAAGACTATAAGACCCTCGAAATAGCGTTTAGGATGTTTAGCAGATTGTCGCCATTTTAAGACCCATAAAAACAAAATTAAAAATATAAATTTGGGAATATTAGACATTCTTAGCCTATACCATTATTTCAGTTTGACTAATGATCACTGTGCCCCATTTATATCCATTATTTTTTTTTCTAACTTATACAACCGATATTTAGTTACCGTATTTAGTATTTTGCCCTTGTATTATTTTATTATTTTGCTGGCGCGGCAATTTTTCGTTAGAAAACATACACAAGTTTACCGTAAATCTAATTTTGCACGTCCAATTCACCAATTATCATCGTCAAAACTCAACTCGAAACCGAATATAATATTAATGTACATTAAATGTCGCCATCATTCAATTTCTTTTTGTTTTATATGCATTTGTAACCCCATTCAAAAACCAATTTAGAACGTTTGTCTTTATAAGTTACTTATAAGACAATATCTGTAGTGTAATAGTTTCCTTGCACACCAAATAACAGCTGTAATACAGCAATTATACAGCCTCTTTTATGCTTGTACAGCTACTGTACAGCGCTACTAACGCATAAAGTTGTATAATTTGTGCCAATTTTTTACTTATAAGAACTCTATAAGCGCTTATACAGCTTTTATACAGCCAGAAAATACTGCCTCTAGTATAAAAACGAACTTCAATACAGCTCGTATACAGCTTGAATGCTGCTTGGGTACTACCTAAGCAATATTTAAGACTAGCTGATACCCGCGACTTCGTCCGTGTTGTTTATCATGAGGCAGAGGTAGAAGAGACTTCCCTTCTCCCACGCATGCGCGTTACACCGCTTGCCCCACTTCTCAGCGGCAAGAAAACACAGATCACTGAACACGTTGTGCTTTTAAAAATCGTGTTTTCTTAAAACTTTAAAGAAGATATCGCAATATTTTTTTTTAGTTAAGGGCCAGGTGTCTAAGAAATAAAACTTAGAAAACCCAATTGAAATCTATCCAGTAATTTTTTCTCTATCATTTTATTTATATAGATATTTCCTCAGTCATTTCTTATAACACCCACAGAAAATGGCGTGGTGGATTATCTTGTAGCGCTACCACGGCCAAACGGATTCTACATCTTGTTTTCTTTTTAATTAACACGTGGCCTAGTGATGAGAATTTCTGGATTACGTCGCGGGTTCTGAGTTCGGGTCAACGTTTGTCCGAAATCACAAAATGTTGGTTTTCGGGCTTGTGTGTTTTGATTGATCGACCGGGGAAAGAACACGCTTGCACAAAATCTTCTTTTTGTTCTACTTCATCAGCCCGTAAAAACCTACTGCTGGATATGGGTCTCTCCCGTTCTAAGAAGAATTTGCCTACTTTTGGCAGGCACTTTGAAGGTTACCGTACCAGCTGCTTAACACTTTAGCCGCTATAGCCCGTCATCGGTCTATATATTTAACGTTTGGCGTAAATGCTGCCATCTAAATAAAGACATGATATTTTTCTGATATATCCCATAGTCATCTCTTACGACTCTATACCCAAGGGATGACAGATAGATAGATTCTCTAACACCGCCACTATATGGCCGATATACACTTTACACAGAAAACGAGAATAGCAGTATAATGCTAATGTGTTTTGTATGGTGAGCGACGAGAACCAGAGGCCCTCTTTACTGGTAACGTGGCACTCCATCTTAGTTCTAAGGTGTGACATTTGATTCTTAATCGAGGATAAATGTAGGTGTCTATGGGCCACAGCGTCCATTTTCCGTACTGTGTATGTGATACTGTATAATATGTGTAGTGCAGGTTAGGTTAGGTAGGCTTCCGATAATAATCAATTTTGTTACATTCCCCATTTTTGAACACTATAATATAAATCTATAAAATATATATATATATATATATATATATATATATATATATATATATATATATATTTACCATTGAGATAAAGTTCATGAAAAAAATTTGTTTCTAGCAGTGCTTTCGAAGCCGAAATCATTAAGTGCAGAAACAGAAAGCAGTCCAGAATCGGCAACGGGACATGAATATTCTCCAAGTACAGTTTCCTATGAAACGGCATATTATCCACAAGCGTATTCAATGCCAGTGACTGCTTCATCATCACCCCAATACATATATTACTCACCATCTCAGCCTCCAGTGCCAACAGCATTACCATATGCACCACCTTTGTTACCTAATCCTCCAATGCCCCTCCCTCCACCGTCTCTCCCAAGTTCCTACTACTCATTGCCTTCAGAACCGCCAGTGCCGTTCCCGGAGTATCCATATTCATTAAAAGCAGGACACGCATGGCCAGCAACCTACTCCTATGAGCAGTACTCGTATCCTCAACTACCGTATTCACCACCCGGGTTATACTCCCCACCCTCACCGCCTGTATCACATTCACCGCCGCAGTATTCACATCCCACACCTCCACGGTCGTACGAATACAAGTTTTATCCCACTGAATATCCACCACCTTCCAGTCCTCCCCAACCTTATCAACCAGTTCCATCTCCACCTCATTATGCTCCATTACCTGAATATCCTACACCTCCTCCTCCCCACTCTTACTTTAATCCACAATACCCAAGCTATCCGAGATACTCATACTGACATAGTTAAAATATATTTTAATGTATATATTGCTTGTATTAACATAACTTAATAAATTATTAAATTACTTTTGTTTTTTCTTTAATCTGGTTACTCTAGGTAACTGGTTCTTAATTTTGGGTTGCGATTGATTCTAGTGGGTAATGAAAGTTAACAAATAAAAATAAAAATAACCCAATCAAGTCTATTTTCAATAAAAGTTCAGTAGTTATGGTAATCACCTCACTTATTAGTGAGGTAAAAACACATTCAAATTCTTCACACACATTCAAAAAAGAATTTGAATATGTTTAAGGTCACCAGCCAAAAGGTTAAGAACCGCTGCTCTAGACATTATTTAGACGTAAAACGTAATTTATAAATAAAAAAATAAATTTACTACTTAGGGTTGGCTCAACCGGGAAGGACTACGCTCTCACAGAATACGTGTTTCGCATGGTGAGTGTAGAGAACCGGAGATGCTTTTTACTGGATACTAGGTGTTCCATCTTAGGCCTCAGGGGTGACAACCCATCTGCTTTTAGATTCTTAATCGAGGATAGATGTATATTTCTATAAGCCACAGCATCCACTTACCATCAGGTGGGCTGTGACCTCGTTTGTCACCCTTATGCTAATACGAAACACAGCAGCATTAAGCTGCTATTTTACCGTGGTATTCTGTGAGAGCGTGGTCCTACCTCGGTCGAGCTGACCCATTCGTGCTACATCCATAATAATATAGCTGAAACATGGCTCTACCACGTAAAAAATAGGTACACACTTGAAATTTTCCCAGAATGTGTATTTTTGTTGCCGCTATAACAACAAATAATAAAAATTAAAAATTAAAAGGGGCTCCCCTACTAGAAACCTGTATTACGATAGTACGGAACCATTCATGCGCGAGTCCGACTCGCACTTGGCTGGTTATTTCTGATTTGGCTTTTAATCGATTGTTACAAAACACTAAAAACAATGGTATGGGTTCTCTAAAAACCAGTTTTTGTTGATTTTTATTTTGCTTTGTGTGTGTTGTCATAAATAAAATATCCTATTATAGGTGAATTTTAGAACTACAAAAAATAAGTTTTCTTTCTGTTTAGAAATAGTAGACTCCTCTAAACTAGTTTGCTTGATATTTTTAGATAAAATGTTGTTTTTTTTCGTTATGTAGCAGCAAGACGTCCTGAACGAAGATGAAGATTTTAATTTTAAAAGCAAAACAAAATTTATAATTATAATTTAGGGTTAAGTAATTCTACATATTATTTAACAGCCCTGATTAAGCATGCCCTATCAAAAAGATGCAATTACTGTTGGTAAATACGATGATAAATATTTTCCAAACTCTTTCCTAACTAAGTGATAATTTCATATATAAAGCAAAAGAGTAAAAGAAGCAAACATCACATTGTGTTCAACATGGCGTCCCTCAACTTTATTCTAGTGTTATTGGTTAAGGTAAATATGCAACTTCGAATACAATTTATATTATTTACATGCTTTATTAGTATTTTGAAGTCTACAGAATTGATATAAAATACTTTTAAAAATCATTAATATTTTTACAGGTTGTTTTAATTTATGCAGAGGTAGACGACAATGATAATAAAACTGAAATCGTAAATAGTTCACCCGAACTCGATGATGAAGTCATTAAAGACTTCAAAGAAGCGAAAGAGAATTGGATTGATACATTCTTAGGACCAGACACAATTCTTTTCCCCTCATCGTCAACCGTATCAATGGAACAAGTATTAAAATCAGATAAATCACCAGAAGAACAATTAGAAGAAATCAAAGAAATAGCTACAACAATAACAAAAGCAATTCAAAGTGAAATGGCCAACCTTCTTAGTTATGCTCTAAGCATAGCCGATAAAGACACTGAAGAAAATAATCAGAGGAAGAAAAGATCTATTGATTCTCCAATGGACAGTACTAAACTTGTGTGGAGACTTTTGAAACACATCAAATCTAATAATGAATATCAGAATATCGCTATTGAAAAAATGATGTCAGCTCAAGAGATTGCTGACAAATATGGAATAGAATTTACTCCTGACACGGAAATTTTATCAGAATTAGCTGTGGCAGCTAATGAGCAAGCAAAAGAACTTACATCTATTTTAAAGGATGCTTGCGATTTAAAAAATATTACTCAAAAACACTTAGTTCCTGATGAAAACAAAGAACATTGTATACAAATCGAAAACGCTGAAAATATGACTTATCCCATTTATTCTCATACCCTGTTTGAACAAAACGCAAAGGCTAATAACACTGCAGCTCATATTGATGAACACTTGCCAAGTCATGCAGAATTTAATCACGTACATTACACTGATCCATACGCTACCTACAATTATTACTTTAGTCATCCTCACGAAACACAAATCCCATCACCGCCAACAAAGGATCAACACTGCAGCCCTCCAGTTACTCCAAAACAAAGTTTCTACGACGCAGTATCTTACAATCCAACATCTGAATATTATGGACCCTATTGCTCTCTAGAACCTCACTCGTCCACTTATATAATTCCTATTGATAGTTTTATAGAACCCGAACCAGAGTTAGTAGGTGAAGAGTTTGAAGAAATCATTTCTTCCAAAATCTACGTTGATCACGAGGAAGAACCTGGTGTAGCAACTGTCAACCATGTAATGACTTATACAATTTCTGAGAAGGCTCATTACAGAACACCTCAAATTGAAAGTCTACCTCAACAAATGCAGTACTACTTCTATTTAATGTAAATTAGAATCATTTAATTTTAAAAAATGTGATAAACTACTTTGAAAACAAAGATGTGATGTAAAAGTAGCATTAAATATCAAATAGGAACTGTATAGAATAAAAGACGTTTTGTTTTAATTTAAAGTTTATTTGATTTTAATAAATATACAGTAATATTTACCAAATCTTATTATATCATAAATTATCCTTTGGTTACATTTGGTACATTGACTGGACTGCACTCGTGTTCATTTTTTGTTTAAAATGAGTTCGAATGCTTGTAATGAGGTAACTCCTAGAGTATATGTAGTTTAAACATATCGGTAACATTTTATTTTGTCAATAATTGTCTAAACTATCTTAAACCAAAAAGAAAATCAAGTTATAATAATACAAAATATGTTTAAAAATAATATTCAAAGCAATTAGTAGCTTTTGTTTCTATCTACAATTGAATATGTAATAAAATAACATAAGGCGTAATAAGAAGTTACGTTACTTGAACGTGACATATCTAATTCGTTAGAAGTTACTAGAACTATTGCAAGTAGTTGTTCATTTTACACAACTATATTGATAATGGACTATACTTTATCCGGTCATGTCTAAAAGAAGAAAACAGGGAGGAGAGATAAAGTGCGTTGGTAATTTTATTGCACGAGAATCGTAATTTATAATTCGATGTTAGTTATTCGTTGTGTTATGACACATCGTTGCTACGAACACGGAGCCTGAGTCAAATTTCCGCGATTTTATTTAAAAAATCAGCGTATTTCGTCAATTGTAAAACAGGCCAAGATCACGACACCGCACGCCGTATCACACACTATTCACAAATAAATAACATTGCACACATGTTTTGTTCATTCTTGGAATTGTCACCGTTATATCAAATTGTACAAGGTCGCTGAATATGTGTATGTGGAATTCCAGTATTAAGAGGTTTTGTTCTCCATTTTCTCCCTTGTTACAGCTCAATCTGTTTGACATGTATATATTAATACTATATCACAAACCTATTTTGCGGTGGAATTATTGTACCTATCTATGGGCGTAGTATGCAGTATAAGCGCTGTTTGGACCCGCGTGTGGTTGATACCTGAAAAACAAGTAGCAAAAATAGAAATTTTGTACAACCGACTTCAATATAAACAAAATTAGAACATCATCAATGTAGTCGAAGTCAATTAAATACGCATAATTAATAATAACTCAAAAACTACTGATCAGAGCTTAATCAAATTTATTCGGGACCACATGAAAAGCACCAGCTTTCAAATAAAAAAATAATCATCAAAATCGGTTCACCTAGAAAAAAGTTCTGAGGTAATACACATAGAAAATTTTTTTTAGAATAAGGGGGACAAACGAGCACACAGTCTATATGATAGTAAGTTGATGCTGTGGCCAATAGATATCTTCGTCTATCTTCAATTAGGAATCAAAATAATATTTCCCTTATTTATCATTGCACAAATATATGTGTAAATATATGTATATAATATAATGTATTTAAGTAGATTGTGTACTGTGTACGTCTGTATTAATATATTTACATTTTATGATATATGTATAGAATACCTTCTATATTATACTGGTTTATTCAAACTTCGTTACCTTTTTTTCTCATTATTAGTTTACTTTTGCTGCACTACCTCCCATATGTTTATCTCTGCTTAGCCTAATGGTTGACTGGGAGAGAATGCCTTAAGGCATTAAGCCCGCCATATGTACGATTTTTCTTTTGTGTATTAAAGTTTAAATAAATAAATAAAAAATGCAGGTTCGTTTTCACCCCTAAGGACTAAGATGGAATACCTCGTCTCCAGTAAAAAGGGTTTCCACTCTCCATACCAAACACAACAGCGTTAAGCTGCTATTTCTGTGAGAGCGTGGCCCTACCACGGTCGAGCCGACCCATTTGTGCTACTATCATAATATAGCTGCAGCGTGGCTCTACCACGTATGAAATTTGGTACTGACTTAGCTTAACAATAGTCTATACACTCTTGCCTTGAAGACACTTACACTCTAATTGAATGGAATGTCCTCCTGATACGATCGGAGAGAGATCAGGCGCAGGACCAACGGCTTCACATGCTTTCCGAGGCACGGGGGTGAGACACCGCCAACTTCTTGACTCCGGGCAGCTACTGGGAATTTCTTGATGGAATGGAATGACCGATGCTGGTAAATTATTCCCCTCCTTTATTGTACCGAACGACAAAGCAAACCGTTTGGTTCGAATATGCGTTATATTGACAACAAAAGGGTTGAGAGAGGACGAGCGTCTGGTTGTCCGATGTTGGTGTATTATGTCATGCAATTCCGGCGCACACCCAGTTGACTACTATCCTATCTGCACTGCCTAATAATAGTTGAAAGGTCATACCGCACGGTATGCGCGTGCGGCGCGTACAGCGGGCCGCAGGCGCTGGGATCCGCTGCATAAGGCTGCGCCAGCGTGGCGCCAGGCTCGGCCGCTGCCACTTCACGCCGTCTGGACACGGCCCTCTGCTGACTCTGCTCCGGTGGGCTGAAGGCAACAAGTCCAATGGTTAAAACAGTAAGTAATTTAAAAAAATAACAACATAATTTTTTTACTGAAAAGTGAAAATTTTATACCCTATACTTCCACAACTAAGACGAATCTAACGACACCAGTGGCAGATTGTCCTTAAGGCAGACTAGGCACGTGCCTAGGGGCGTGGAGTTACAAAAAGACAAGCGGAAGTAGTTAAGCGAAAAAAACAAAATAAGTACCTACTTACTTACATAAAATAAAAAAACATACTTTCTATAGAGATGTAGAGCTTCCGAATCGCGTTTCGTTTACTTGATTAATTCTACATCGCCCTCACTCTCATCGCATTTTTCATTCACGACCACCTACTAAGGGTGCACGTGTCCTGGTCTGCCTAACTATTTTGCAAATAAACTATATTTATATTTTAACTAGCATTTTACCCGCGGCTTCGCTCGCGTGAACTTGAATTTAGAAACATCATTAAATGCTATTTCGAGCCAAATATAGCAAAATTGGATTACTTTTAAAGTCACCTCGGTGTCTGTGTCTCTATGTCTGTCAAAGATTTTTTTGAATTCTAAAGGACTATTAGACGTAGATGATTTGTATTTGGCACAGATATAATAGCTACAGCAACACGTGCATATATGTATATGTCTAGAAACACTTACTATTTTTTATATCGGGCGTGTCTTCCGATGTATTCACAAGAAAGGTAAATTGTCTTGGAATCAAAATGTATTATTATTATTTACATTTTACTCTTTACATTCATTCATAATTAAAGTCAATTTAGTTTTAACAAAATAATGATGAATTTCATGGTCTTCTATCAATTTACGGTGTAATGTATATTCATATCATTGGTCCTATTTAATATAGATTAGTACCACAAAATAGATGCAGATATTTTTTTACGTTTGAGTAGACTTCAAAATTTCATAAATGCAGTTCAATAATAATGTACATACTACACATGGAATAAAACTAATGAAACGGATTTTATCACGTTTAATTTTAACTTCTTTTACGAAGGGGTTTTTACACATCTTTGGATGAAAGTTCCATAAAAACCCGCGTAAAGGAACCTGCTACTTTTTCACACTAAAGGTATCGTTAATGTGAAGCACCGACGCTCCGGAAGTCTAAAGTATGTCATGCCATAATATGTCAGTGATATGTTTAGTATCGTCGCAACCATTATATCGGATCTGATAGACAACAAATCTTTGCATTAGAACACCGATTCCTACCAATGATGATTCGCGAGGCTATAGAAATTCAAAAACATCCTAATTTAAATAGGGAAGATGGCTGAGTGCTACCATCTGCTAGGGACCCCATAATTAATAAAATTAAATTCAAACCCAAGCATACTACTGCAGTAATTTTTACCAACTTTAATACTACTGTATCTATTCTATTATGTTATATTCTTACTATGACATCAGGTGATCAAACACCTCTGTCCTCCCGTTACCATGGGTGCTGTAAAGTGCCCAAAACATCGGAAATTAAAAAAGTTAAAATTAAACGCAAAAAAAATTCTTAAAGTTTGTTTTATTCCTTATAAATTTTATTCACAGTGAACGTGGCAAAGCACTAAACTCATGAACGGGAGTAGAAAAATGTTCGCCTTGTTGTGGCGGTGAAATAGAATCTGCCACCTCATACCGTCCCATCGTAAGAGGCGACATAGGAAAATAAACAGGAGATGGGCAGCATAATATCTTCCTGAACAACAGATCAAAATAATAATAGCTGCGGTGGCCAACCCACCTACCAAGCGTGGCAGCTATAGCAAATATCCAGCCACTTGACAATTTATGGGGGAGGCCTATGTTAATTTTAGTGGACTTTTGATAGGCTGACGATAATGAGTTCTACTCATCTTTGCAGCCCTTAATATTTATAGTAGAGTAAAAACAAAAAAGAACATACCCGAATTAATGAATTAAATATAAACTGCATATATTGCCCCATAAAAGTAAAAAAGTAGCAGCTTACATACATGTTACATCAATCAACAGATTCATCCTCGAGGGAATCGTACACGTTTTGCTCCCGTGCCATGATGAAATCTCATGGCGAACTACACGGCCCTCGTTTTTGTTTAAATACAATTCATAAAAACTGAAACTAAGCTTTTGCATGATTGTTGACCACATCTACCTACCTAGTAATTACACATCCAACGACGCCACGAACGAATTTTCAATTATTTACATCGTATATTCAGTAGCATTCTATTATTTAATTTTATCATGACTAACCATTTTAGTTTATTTAGAAGTAAGTAGATGGCGCTATTGCTAGTTGCGAAATAATGAAAGTATACTATCTAGTAATATCAGCGATAGAAGCGAACAATATAAAAATCTCATAGAGTGTTCTAAGCAAGCTATTATAAATACTCTAAGAAAAACCTTATCAATTTTCATATTTTTGATATACGTCATTTTTATCTATTGAAATTATTACACTTTTAAAATAAAATAACAAAAATACAAAAAAATTAAACGTTAGAATTTTTAAATAATTTTAAAAATCTAATTATTTAATTTTTTTAGTTATTTATTTTATTTACTTTATAACTATGTAACTGAAGGCAAAATATACTATAAGTTGCCCCGGATTACTAAATACATACAAAATTTCATGTAAATCGGTCCAGTAGTTTTTGCGTGAATCCGGAATACACAGACAGACAGACAGACAAAAATTCTAAAAACCACTAATTTGGCTTCAGAACCCTTTGATTAGTCCCCTGGACTTGTTTTTTCAAGAATATATTAGAATTACAGACACGACTTTTCTACAGATTTATTATATGAATAGATTTATAACAAAGTTAGTGTAAGTGGTTATTATTTATAATATAATATGTCTGCCAATCGGGCGCCAATAGTGCTAGCCTACGGCGCTGTCGACATTTAATCCGCCCCTGAACGAAACGACACCCCATTATGTTAAAATCTATGAAGCTGTTTAGGCTACAGAGGGTACCTAAGAAGTCAAAATCAAAATCTGATATATTTTTAAAATTTAACTTTATCAAGAAAAAGTGTTTACGTTACATTTTTTTTAAATAAAAATACACTTTTTGAAATGAAAAATAAAACACTTTATTTTTATTTTTTAATAACAAAAATTGAGAAATTCAATCCTAATATAATTGTAACAGAAATTTGATGGTAAAAAAAAGATTGTTTAACCAAACTTATACAACAAATTAATAATAGAAGGTCTTTATTTAATACATTATAACTCCTCCCCTGGCTCGAACACATGTGGAGATCCTCCTGGGCATGCTGAGGATCAAGTTATCCAGCATTTCTTGCGGTAAACTGGCCCATTCTTAAAAAGTAGCTTTCCTGATCTCTAGTACTGTCTGGGGAGATGCCTGACTGTTCCAAACAGCTCGCTTAAGAGCATCCCACGCGTGCTCTATTAGTTTTAAGTCAGGCGAGCCGGTAGGCCAGTCTAACCTTGTGATGTCGTATTATATTAATACTATAATATTATATAATATATAGTCTACGGTAACAAAAAAGATTTCGATTTTTCAAACTGATCGCAAACTTTTTTTGATGTGTACATACACTTGAAAAACATTACCCACCTTCAGAGGCATTCGGGTAAAATATATCTGATCTAACTAATAATATAAATGTGACGGCTCGATAACGCAATGCACTAAGCGTTTCGTTACGACGCTGCAGGTTGAAAGTACAATTCCGAGCGAAAAAAAAAATTTATAGCTCAAAATATTTTTTTCTTCTTTCAATGATTACTATGTGCAAGTTAAGTTTGTAAAAACAGCACCACGCTACGGAAGTAATCTTAGCCTTATGAAACAAAAATATGTAAGAGTTTGTATGTTAAGATAAATCTACACTTACATATAAATACATTCTTTTATGCAGTAAAATAATATCTCCTCTAGCTTCTAATATAATATAAATAACATTATATTAGAAGCTATACTTTGCACCTCCGATGTCAATCATGTTATGTTAAAACTATTGTATAGTATATGGTAAATGAGGTCCAGTGACAAACCATTTTGTAATATTGCATGCCAGGGTCCTGAGATACAAGCTGCGCTTAGTTTAGGACCCGCAGTTACCTGTGTTTTTATAATGTTACTTTTGTTGTTAAGGTTAGTAAATAAATAAATTGAATAAATTTGAAGTGTCTGTCTGTAATATTAAAATAACTTTCTTCTATTAAGCTCAGGGGTATGTCTGCACGCTATTAAGACATAAAAAAACATATTTTTTCATTCTGTCTGTCTGTCCGGGCTATTCTTCGAAATGGCTGAACCAATTGTAACAAAACTTTACGAACAGATATAGAACAATGCCAGGAGGGATCTAGATTATATTTACCCGAAAAACTTGGAGATTTAAAAAAAAGAAAAATTGATAAAATAAATGGTCTTTGATTACCTTGAATCTAAATAACGCCACATTTTCAAGTCATATCCAGGCGAAGCTAGGGCCTGTTGCTGGTAATATAATAAAATGCCTGAATCGTTGGTCTAGTGTTAGTAGTAGTCCCGGGTTCGAATGCGGGGTCGGGACAAAATCAGTTTATTGTGTTTTTCTGCCAAGAATGAGTTACAAAATTGGCGGTGTTTCATAAACCCCGTGTCACGGAAAGCACGTTAAGCCGTTGGTCCTGCGCCTGGTCTCTCTCCGGTTGTGTTGAATTACCGTCCCATCGGACCATGAGAGTGGTATAACTTGGGCACTATAATCCTGTCCTGTGCCGATGGCTAGTCTACGTTGAAGACTGGCCGCCGTGGCCGAAATTCGGTCTGGAGGACATTAAAAAATATAATTGATGTTTTTCCTGTGTCCCGTATAGGTACGTCGTTTCTATACCATTCATCCGATTACGAGGATACTTTGATGAGTTGAGACAAAATTAATATTTATTTGTTTTTTCATAGTTTTCTATGCGTTTCTATCACATGCCTAAAATTATGTTAATAGTACGTTCCAAATCTATGTTTTTTTTGTATAGAATAAGTGTTACAAGGAGCACACAGTCCACCTGATGCTAAATGGATGGCCCATAGACATCTACATCTATCCTCGATTAAGAATCAGAATGCAGATGCGTTGTCTCCCCTGAGGATTAAGATGGAATGCCTTGTACCCAATAAAAAGGATCTCCGGTCCTCTACACTCACCACACGAAACACAACAGCATTAAGCTGCTGTTTTACGCTGGTATTCTGTGAGAGCGTGTTCCTTTCCCGTTCGAGCCGACCCATTCGTGCTACAACTACTTATAACATAGATTGGATTTGGACGTCTCCGTGGCGCTGTGGCTTAGCAATGAGTTGCTGCACTAAGGGCCGCGGGTTCGAATCCCGCTCGGAACAAGTATTTGTATGACCTACAAATAATTTTCCGGGTCTGGATGTTTGTCCTTGTGAAATTTATGTATGTAAACTGCCCCCACGATACAGGAGAAAATCCGAGTGTGGAGGTAACGTTTTTTAAAATTAAATTAAATTAATAGATGCTGCATGGCTCTACCACGTATAGAATACCTATACCATCATCCGATTACGATAAAACCTTGGTGAAGTGGTTGTGTCCGCGCCCGCGAATGTTACAGCTAGTACTATAAAAAATAATGCCATTCGACCATTCATTAATTTATAACGTAACGTAATGACAACAGTATTATATTTTTAAGCTGACACAAAATATCGCAGCCCGCCTACAAGGTGGAGTCGAATTACTTCCCGTTAATCCTCTATTTTGACAACAAGCGACAAATGGCATTCATAAGTTATGTTTGCGCGTTATTAATCGATGATACCAGGAAGTTCTATTGAAAGAAGTTCGAGTGAAACAAAAAATGAGATACAGTAGTTTTTTCTCGCTCTTACTGTTTGAACACATGGCGTCCGTTTTTTTCTCGCTCCTATATAATTAATGACTTGATTTGTTTATAATACTTTAATGTGTAACCTAAATTGTTCGTAACGTTGATGAGTTTACGATATTTTTTTGCAATATAAATTTTGAAATAAAAACAAAAATCTTTTGAAAGCGTATGGCGTGTTAGAACTATTCATATACTAGCGGCACGCTCCGGTTTCGCCTGCGTAGGATCTATCAATGTGGCTTTATTAAAAATTAACCATTTATTTTACCAATTTTTCGATTTCTCAAAAAAAACTTCCCCAAGTTTTTTTGGACAAAATATACCCTAGATCGTTCCTGGCAATGCTCTCTAGGTATCGTGAAGTTTCATCACAATCAATTCTGTCATTCCGAAGATTAGCTCGGACAGACAGACAGACAAATAATAAAAATGGTTATTCATGACTGGCATGTAAAATAACTCCCTTAGCTCACTAAAAGGCAGTTTATTTTGCTATTACAGACATACACTTCAATTTTATTTATAAAATTAATACATTCCTATTTTGATCACCACCATTCATTGCAGTCTATTGATGTCCACTGCTGAACATAGGCTTCCTCCATAGCTTCACACGGATTACTGCCACGTCGCCACGCTTAGCATGCGAGTGATGCGGTGAGCGACAGTTTTTTTTTTAGTTTGTATCGGTATGATACTGCTGCTGTGCTTTTTATATAAATTTAAAGTGAAAAACGAACTTACAGTACAGTTTATTTACTCATGTGCTGACAATCAACCTGATGGTGAGTGCCTCCAGTTTCATTTCGCTCTATCGCCTTTTACGATACCAACGGGATGATATTGGATTCTCTTTCTACATGACGACGACTACACTACACTACCTTTTTGTTACTCCTTTTTTTAACCGACTTTAAAAAAAATACTTTGTTATTGAAGGTAATTTTTAAGTAGGTTATTAATTACCTACTTAAAAATTACTTTTTCTACGTGGTATAGCAACGCCACAGCTATATTATGGTTGTACCACGAATGGGTCGGCTCGACCGGGGAGGACCAAGCTCTCACAGAATATCAGCATAAAATAGCAGCCTAATGCTGCTGTGTTTCATATGGTGAGTGTAGAGTACCGGAGACCGTTTTTATTGGATGCGAGGCATTCCATCTTAGTCCTCACGGGTGAAAACGCATCTGCATTTTGATTCTTAATCGAGGAAAGATGTAGATGGCTATGGGCCACCATCAGGTGGGATGAGTGGTCGTTTGTCGCCCCATTTTATATAAAAAAAATCTATATTGAATTTAAAAAGCTCTATTTCTATTTCATTCAAACTTGTATTACGTATTATTAACTAGCGACCCGCTCCGACATCGCCTGGGTGCGATCCATTATTGTGTTTATATGTATAAATCTAAATAAATTTAAGATAATCATGAAAAACCATTTATTTTACAAGTTTTTAATTTTTGAAAAAATCTGCAAGTTATTTCGATAAAACAGACGTACACTTAAATTTTATCTATATGAATATATTGTATTAACATATGTACATAATATTACTTACTCTGGAGCAAATAAAGCAAAGAAAATATAGTTAGTTGAGTCCGTCTTAAATAGTCTAACAAGTGGGTTTTTTAATTAAAAAAGTTACCACCTTTTTTTATCATTTTCTTGCATGAATTTGAGCTATATATTGCAATATCTCATCGGGAAATGATCGAAATTTGAATTGCAAGATTCCATCCGGAACGACAAACAAACAAGAAAGTACCAAGACTTAATAAAAACGTAGTAAAATAAAATAATAACCTTGCTTCCATTACGTGCTGGCAGGTTGTTATATACCTACTATTTCTTTTTAAATTTAAAAACAAATTATGGGCGTGTCTGCTGTCTGTTGCAATTTTCTTTATTATTAGGTAGTTTATAAAACGCAGCGTTCTGATAAGATCGCAAAATAAACAAAATTCACGTCGGGCGTGGGAATGAACGGAGACGGAAAAGATTTATAGCCTAGCGTACCAGCGTATAACCAATCCAGAAACAAGGATAGTAGTTAAACGGGAACTGTAAACAACATCAATGTTTCGTTCCGCGCTTTTGATGCTTATGTCTGACATTTATTATTTGTACCTACTGTTACGTAAAGAACATTGTTCTATGTACTTGGAAATTTAATTTTAAGATTTTTAAAGCAAAATTTAATTTAGCAACATTTATTTTACTTTGATGTTACAGTGGTAACACTTGTGACCCACACATCATGCGCACACACTTTTCCTCGTCCACAAGTCTCGATAAGGGCGACAAAATGAGTGATTAAGTCACAGTAGAGTGTGCCTTTAAACACTATCTTCTAGTCCTGAATATATAATAACACAGACTTGATAGATCAAATACAAATAACAATAGCATATTATAGTTTATGTGGTCAGTTTCCATCATTTATATGTATAATGAGATGAGGATTCGAACCCAGGACTTGCGACGTAACTAAGCTGACCGCTACTCCGTACGTGCATCCGAATATTTTTAATGTGTTTTTATGATATCTTAATATATACTTTAAATAATAAGAAATGATTCATGTTTTTATTTTGGCGGGAATTCAACACGGCGTGTCCGCCATAACTGTCAAACGTAACTCTTTACCTACAGCGCATCGTAAAAGTAAATTGTCACCGGCTGCTCGAACGGCATTTTACAGTGTCTCCAAAATGAGTTTAAGCATAAAATTTAATTATTTACACACGCTAGTTTATTTATGAATAGTGATTTTGACACCGGGAATTTTTATTTCGAACAATGTGGTTTCCCTTAGTTGTGGGCTAATATCGTTTTCCTGTAGATATAGAATAAGATAATATTATTTTTTCTTACCAGTCGTCGGGATCGCAGTCTCTGAATCCTTTGGCGAATGGGTTACTTGCTATTTTTAATTGCGTTATCTGTAAAAAAAAACATATTTTGTTAAAAGTTAATTTAAAATGTGCCAAACATTTTAAACTAAGATATTGTTAGGAAAAGAATATTAAAATAAAATATTTATTTTCATTTTCTTATAATATGTTTATATTATGACCTAAAATGTACATAGAGCAGACCCAGAACCAAAATAAATTATCGAGTTAATACCAGACTTACACCCATTGTTCTTATCCTAGAAGAAGACAACGCATCTGCATTTTGATTCTTAACCGAAGATAGATGTAGATGTATATGGGCCACAGTATCTACTTACAATCAGGTGAACTGTGTGCTCGTTTATCGCCCATATTCTATAAAAATAAGAGGTGAGACTATTAGAAGCACTAAAAAGATTTCATATCATAGCCATCACGCTTACTTACTCGTACACCAGACATAATTTATCCACACCGGAGAAGGGGACCGCGGGGAAGCCGGACAACTATACTGTCACCTCTATGCTCCAATTCAAAATTATTTAAAAGGACTTAGCACACTCACCTCGCAGGGATAAGGACGGATTATGTCGGACTCACACCTATTATAGTAATGTCCTCTAGACCGAATTTCAGTCACGGCGGCCAGTCTCAACGGAGACTAGCCATCTACGCAGGACGGGATTATAGTGATCGAGTGTATGTGCAAATACAGGTGTACTCTCTATTCCCTCACTATCATGTTCCGATGGGACGGTAATCCGACACGCGACTTTTTGCAATCAGTTTGAAAAATCGAAATATTTTTTGTTACGGTAGACTATATTATAATTTCTTCTTCTTTTTGGATTCTTTACTTAAAAATATAGAATTAGAATACAAAACAATAAAACAAATTCAATTGTTTCTCCATATAAAAAGAATTTCAATCCAAGCTTTAGAATCAGAATGAAGAAGCATCAGAAGTTTTAAGAGCAAGAATTGTATCTTTGAAGGAAGAAGGATATTCCTCGAGAGAAATAGCACGCAGAGTTGCTGTATCCTAATCCTGTGTCGTGGTCACCACGTACCACGGCATGGATAATTTAGCTGACCGACCCCGCAGTGGTCGCCCAACTGTTCCGACTGCTGCTCAGAAGCTCTATATCACATTGCTGCCAGCCCGTGACCCAACAATCAACGCCACTACAATAAAAGCAGAAGTGCGGGCCGCTCTGGACTTGAAGTTAGCACTCAGACCATTCGGAATTGCTTACACCCGCTGGACTCACGTGAAATCACGGCCACGTCAGCGACGGAGATCGCACTGGGCTAGGCTCCGACAAAATGAAGAAATGAGGAGGAAAACATTTGGCAAAACTGTCTCTTCGTTGACGAATCGCGAATCAGTACTCGTCCAGATAGCCGACGTGTCCGTTTCTGGAGAAGACCTGGAAACTCTGAAAGACAAAGAACTGCCACGCGTGGAATGCTCTTAAGCGAGCTGTTTGGAACCGTCGGCCACCTCCCCAGACAGTGCCAGTGATCAGGGAAGCCGCTATTCAAGAGTGGGACAGGTTACCGCAAGAAATGCTGGATAACTTGCCCAGGAGGCATGCCCAGGAGGATCTCCACATGTGTTCGAGCCAGGAGAGGTGTTAAATTGTATTAAATAAAAACCTTCTATTAATAAATTGTTGTATATTATGTTTGGTTAAACAATATTTTCCTTTCCACCAAATTTCTGTTACAAATAGGTACATTAGGATTGAATTACTCAAATTTTGGTATTAAAAAATAGAAAAGACTTTAATTTTTTAATTTTAAACAGTGTATTTTTATTTAAAAAAAGATGTAACGTAAACACTTTTACTTGATAAAGTTAAATTTTAAAAATATATCAGCTTTTGCTAGTGATCACAAACTTTTTTGATGTGACTACGTGCTTTCCGAGGCACGAGGTTGAAACACCGCCAATATTCTGACTCCGGGCTGATACTGAGAGTTTCTTGTTAAAAACACGCAATGACTGATTTTGACCCTACCGGAATTCGAACCCGGGACCTCAAGATTATCAGTTGCGTTTACGTCAATTAGAGCAAAGAGGCAGTCAACCTATTGTAGCCCCTTGGTGTTCCTCGCTTTATATCCACAGGGCCAGTTAGGAAATCAACAAATACAACTTACCCGATGGTTCTGGTAGGCGGTGACGGCGGTGAAACCAGTTTCAGGGAACACAAATGTGCGGTATGGCACAATAGCGGGCGCGGTACGAGCGCCCTCTGCTGGCAGATACACCACGTGGAGTCGCGGCTGGTAGCGGTGCATCGAATTCAAGATAATCTGCGTACATACGAGGTACGGTCACATTTTTATATAAAACTAGAGACCTGCCCCGGCTTCGCCTCGATAAAGTCTATTAATGTGGCGTTATTATATATTTTATAAATTTTTCGTTTGATTTTTTTGAAAATTTCCAAG
This sequence comes from Parnassius orleans, assembly GCA_029286625.1. Classification (NCBI taxonomy): domain Eukaryota; kingdom Metazoa; phylum Arthropoda; class Insecta; order Lepidoptera; family Papilionidae; genus Parnassius; species Parnassius orleans. The sequence goes on along the minus strand of JAGSMP010000215.1, from coordinate 772,694 downwards.
TTTTTCAGATAAAATGCTCTTTTCTGGCATTGCTTTCTATCTGTTCATAAGATTTCATTACAAGTGATACAGCCTGGGCAAACAGACAGACAAATTTTTTAAATAGTTTGAAAAACCAAAGTGCACGCCTCATGAGCGTTTCATTTAATTTTGATGAAAAAAATAAAAATAGTGACGATAATTTTTTCAAGAAAAAAAAACAGAGAATCTTATCGACCTTCACTAATAACTTTTAAACGGTGTTAAGTTCAATTACAAAAATCAATAGGGATTTTCCTTAGAATATATAGAATCTTATTTAATACTATATATCTCAAGCTATTGCTTACATTTCTATTAAGCGAGAAGACTCACCGACGCACAGACCAACGGACGGCAGTCCATATATTTTTTCAATTACATTTTTTGTTATTTTATCTAAAGTAAATCAATTAGAAAATAAACTAATCTTATAATTCAATGTCTGTAGTTATTGTAACGTTAATAATAATATAGATTTGATGCAAAGACATTTAAGTAGTTGTAATTTGAAGTCTAGCTAAAACTATAAGAACGACTTTATGTAGCGAAGTTAAGGTATGGCCACATATCGAGTGTAGAGCACTCCCCACGTTTTGAGGCGTGCAAAATGATCATTCATGACTTAATGGCATGCAAATTACCCCCTGAGCTCAATGAAAGACAGTTATTTTAATATTACAGACAGACACCTTAATTTTTATGTATTATATATATATATATATATGTCGCTGCCACCTAGCTTAATTAGCCTATCAGTTAACAGCTTAGCCTTTTTACTGAACGGTTCCGTTCAACTAGCGGCCTGATTGATATTCAGGTGCAACGTTGTACTAGACGCATCGGCTGAATATCATTCAGGCTGCTAGTTGAACGGCGTCGTTTAATAAAAAGGCTAGGCTATTAACTGAAAGGCTAATCAAGCTAATTGGCTGCGACATAATATAGATGTATAGATAGAACAATAGTAAAACAAATGTAAGGTGCACTCACATGTCCGTTGTCGTCGAGCTGGTTGTTGGTGAGCTTGAGCTTGTCGAAGGAGACGAGCTGGCGCATCCAGTGCGCGCCGGCGGCGGGCGAGTCCGGGTGCACGTGGATGCGCGGCGGCGACACCGGGTCCGCCTTGCCCGCCACCACCCAGCTCGAGCTGCGCCCACACCCACCAACATACACCACTCATCATCCACCACCATTATTACTATAATAATAATAATGTCCTCCAGACCGAATTTTGGTAACAACTACTAGTCTCTAGGGAGACCAACCATCTGTGCAGGACAGGATCATAGTGCCCGAGTGTATGCGCAAGCACAAATGCACTCTCTATTCCCTCGCTCTCTCAGTCCGATGGGACGGTAATTCGACACCACCGGAGAAAGATCAGGCGCAGGAACAACGGCTTTACGTGCTTTATACGGGAGTGAAAAACGGCAGAGTCTGGAAGGGACGCCCTAGGCGAAAATTTGTCGACCAAATTGGCGATATATTTAAAATGGGTCAAATTAAGAGTACCCTTAACCGACGAGCGTGTATGCGTAGGTATATGGATGTGGAGGAGGCGAAAGAGGAGTGTCAGGATCGTGCCAAATGGAAGTCCATAGTCTCTACCTAACACTCTGGGTGACAGGCGTAAGTATTTATGTATGTATGAAACACCGCCAACTTCCTGACTCCGAGCTGCTACTGAGAATTTCTTGATAGAAAAACCCAATAACTGATTTAGGCACGACCCGGAACTCGTACTCAGACCTCATGATCAGCTATTTCGTTTACGACCACTAGATCAACGAGACAGGTATTTACTTGCATAGTACTAATGTTCGTCCAGTGGTTGAAATTCGACGGCAATTAATTAAATTTTTAAGTTTGTTTATTAAGCAAGTTGTATTTCACTTTTGATTTTCAGTATGTAGTTATATTAAACATAGATATTTTATATACAAAATGAACGCCTTTTATACCTTAACATACTCCACAGACTATTGAAAAAGTCAGTCAACCTCAATAATTATATTATTCTTTGGCGACAATTTCTACTCTGTTCGACTGTTTGACTATAGACTGTTATGTGTTTGACAGTATGATCGTAAACAATGAATGTTTTACTTTATTTTATGTAATGTATTTGTAACACATATACATAAATTTTAGCTTTATGCACTCCTTCTCCATAAAAACTTTAAATATGTTTGGCATAGTACTCCTCCGTCGGCACGATATGCTTGAAAAGGCGTATTAAGTTTTCTCTTAACGTATTATTATATTCCTAGATTCTCATCAGGTCGGGCTGTATATATATAATATAAAATAACCCCTTCTCTCTGAATACCAACTTGAAATAGCAGCTTAATGTTGCTGTGTTTCGTATAGTGAGTGTAGAGAATCTTTTTGAAACGAGGTATTCCATCTTATTATATTGACCTTAGTTGCCACACCTGGCAGGCAAGAGGCAAGAACCAACATTTATCATTATTGAGTTGTTATCCGACAACCGATGGGGAAAGAAGGTTCTCGAGTGTCAGCCTCGTACAGGTAGGCGAAGTGTAGGGCGACCCCCCACTAGATGGAGTGACGAAGTAGATGGTAAGACATACAGGAAGTCGATGGGCGCAGGTGTCTCAGGACCGTGCTTTGTGGCATTCATTGGGGAAGGCCTATGTTCAGCAGTGGACTTGTGAAGGGCTGAAATGATGATGATGATGGTGATGATAATGATGATGATGATGAGTTGTTATCAGAACGATGATACTGCCCATCTCTACACTGGGAAACGCTATTAAAATCTTCCGAATCCCGACAGAAGTTGGTATCAGGTATATGATGATATCATTACACCATACATAAAATATCTTCCAAGCGTGGTGAGTAATAAAAATCCTCGCTATAGCAGAAAAAGCTCCCATCCAGCAATGGACTATTACGGACTGATGAAAAAGACAAAGAAATTCAAACCTATGAAAAGCGTATCGGTATCTCTTGTCGTCCAGCGGCACGAAGTCGACTAGCAGCAGATAGTCCGCACTGGGCAGTAGACCAGCTAGTCGCGCTTGAAGCGCTGGGAACATCCTGCGGCCGGCCTTCGTGACGATCATCTCAGTGCCGAGCTCGTGGAAGCTCCGCCAGAGCGCGGCCAGCTCGAGTGTGGCGGTGCAGCGCGCGACCGCCGGGTGGAGGGTCACATTCTGCGTTGAAACCTGGTCAAATATGTTCTTAGTTGTTGAGACGCGTTTAAAATTCAATCTTGTGAAGTGAAATAAATCCTACTATCCTACTAACATTAGTTTTATAATGAAAGCTTGTTCAAATGTTTGATTGTTTGCATGTTTGTGGCTCGATCACGTAAAAACTGCCAAATAGGTTTTGATTAAACTTAGTAATATTATAGATAACGAGCTAAAATAGGACATAAGCAATTTTTTTTATTTAAAAAGAAATTGTCTTTTTAAGCTGCGTTACAATAAAAAATGGATCGTTATTAAACGCAAGCGGTGCACCGGGTAAAAGCTAGTAATTTATAAATATATTTATTTCCTTATAACACGGTGTAAAGATATTATAGAGTGGCAAATGCATATGTTTTGTTTTTTATAGATATCATGTACATTTTATTAAACGAAATCTAAATTTATTGATGTAGGAAATTAAAAATTTATATGCTAAAGTAATTTAAATCTATAATCTAACTCCCTCTTAATATTATGTAGTTGTAGAGTACTAAATGGTAAACAAGTAAACCTAAACATTGCCTATTCACCTTTGCCTTGAAAAGTCCAAAACTGTAGTGGTCAGGGAAGACTGACGCAGTTGAAAAGTTCCAATCCTTTCCTGTGTGTACCCATCGATATATATGTACTACGTACTAGATTTGGCATTCCGAACATTCACTATGTTCAAATGAACTGTACTGCAATCCGTACACCTTTAGTGTCATTTAGTGTGGCCACAGACTAATATGATGCTTACGCATAGTGTGGCTTCAATATTCATAGAGTGTGGAGCTGCGCTAATAATACGAGATTTCGAATTAAAGTTTAATTAAACTTGAACGTAAATAATAATTCAGTAGTCAAATGAATAAATAGGTAATAATATTACAATAGAAAAAATAAATTTCTTCATTTAAATACCTACCTAATCTATTATAACAAAAACTGATCGCGCAGGCGCAACGCGCTTATATCAACTGCGCATGCGCGAAATCAGAATAGTGCACATTTTTTGTTTGGAATAGCTTCTCTAGTACGTAGTACATATAACTCAATGTGTGTACCAGAAACGATGAAACGCATAATTGAGACCTCGGTGGTATTGTAATTACCTGGACACGTGGTGGGGGTGGCTGAAGCTGGGGAGCAGATTGGGCACCATGATCCCGACACGTACTTTCGCTGAGGGCTTGCAGCGGAGAGTATGTACTTCGTGCGCACCCATCATTCTAATTAAAAAAACAATAAAAAACTTGATGTTATATTACAAAGTAAACGTCAAAATGTACGACATTTACATTTTATTTACATCTGAAAAAAACACACCGTGTAGTAGTGGTGTAAGAATATTCACTATCCCATATCGTCCCGTGGGTTTTGTAAGAGGCGACAGACGGAAACTGAAACAGGAGATGGGCAGCAGCATCTTCCTGATAAATTCAAATTATCTGCCAAGTAACACAATTATGGCAAAATTTCTCCTATGATTAAATCTATGAATCTAAGTTCAACAAATGAATGAATGGAATAAATACAAGATAATTGTCATTTACTACCATTTATTGTAGTCCACGAAATGTTCCTGGCGTTTCCTTAAGTCGTAAGAATAGATGATTTTCTTATTCCGACACCGACACAGAATCTTGCTTAAGTTAAAGGTTTTTATGTGCAAAATGAACTAATGTTATATCGTTTACAAAACTAATTCTAATATACCTTAAAGTAAAGACCAAAGAGTTCTAAGTTAAGTTAACACGTGGTAGAGCCACGCTGCAACAATATTAAGGTTGTAGCAAGAATGGGTCGGCTCGATCGGGGTAGGACCACGCTCTTACAGAGCACCAGCGTAAAATAGCAGCTTAATGCTTCTGTGTTTCGTAGGGTGAATATACAGAACCTGAGACCCTTTTTTACTGGAAATGAGACATTCCATCTTAGTCCTCAGGGGTGACAACGCAACTGCATTTTGATTCTTAAAATGTAAATGTCTCTAGGCCACAGAATCCACTTACCATCAGGTGGACTGTGTGCTCGCTTGTCAGCCTTATTCTATAAAAAAATATTTAAAAAAGCAATAGTAGCTTAATGTTTAATAGTACGAGGAACGGACTACGAAACTTAAAGGCCGTGGGTTATATTAAATAAAGAAATATCTAATCAACGTCAACGTCAATATCGAGATATCTGGCACGGTGATTGCTAATGCACTAACGTTCGATAACAAAACGTAAAGACTAAGTAATTAAATACTTTGGTAATACTCATGTCATGAAGGGCCGACGACCAAGATTATAATAGACCAAGGATTTTGAATATTATAAGTGTTGAAAATTCGGTCCAAGTTGTGTATTAAATACCGTATCAACCAATGAGAGCATCCACGACTTTTTCTGCCACCAGGGCGGCGCCATTTAAAAGTGAGGTGTAATATTTGACAGATTTCATAGCGGGGAAGTTAATTTGTTCGGAGAATGTAAAGGTTAATGTTTCTTTCTGTACTATTAGCTCTATTTTATATTAATAAGATTAAAAATAAATAAACCAAACCACAGATATACATAAAAGTAGAAAAATTAAAAAAATTTAAAAATGTGCAAAACTTTAAAGAGCAATCAACTGAGGCATTGTTTTGTGAATTAATATAATACTCTAGAAACTGATAAACTTTTATTAAAAACCTACTACTCAATTAAATGAGATTATGTAACAAAAAACTTTACCTGAGTGTCAACTAGCGACATCTGGTGAGCAGAAAATTATTAGCCCTCATTACAGACATATTGAAAAATAACTTTTTTTTCTTCCTGATGAGAGTAGCCAATGTTCAGTAGCATTCAAAGAAAAAGAAGAACAATTTTTTTTTATTTTGTTTAGAAAACAGTACTGTAATAAATTTGATACTGGAAATAAACGTACATCTCCGATGGGATGGTGTAGAGGAGGTAGAGACGGTATTTGGTCAGGATCTCGGCCAACTCGCTCTGCGATAGACTGCTGTAAAAAGCTGCTCCGTAGACAATGGTTACTTGAGAGTCCGCCTGCAAAACAAAATAGATAACAATTTAAACTAGCAGGGAAAAAATTAAGAATAGGCGCTTTAACTTAAATCCCTTATAAACAGACTGTGAAAAGAGCTATAAGAATCATATAAATAACTTCTTAATTTATAATTATAATTATATTACAGCATTTTTAACAAAATTGAAAATAATACAATATTAAAAAACTACAATAAACAAAAAAAAACTAAAACTAATAACTTAAATTATCATAGTCCTACTCCCCGTAGTATCGTGCCAAGAATGCTATACTTACCTTTGAGCGAGAAAAGAACTAACGCAGTCGCGGATACAATTTTTTTAATTCATAGATAAAGGGCTTTGTCGCTGATCCGATTATGACGCGGATACAAATCCCTTAGAATAGAATAGAATAATTTTTATTCAATATAGATCACATGTAATTCTTATTGAAAGTCATTTTTTACTTTTACCACTGGTTCGGAAAAAAATCCTCTGTCCTGGGAAGAACCAGCAAGAAACCTAGCAGGACTTTTTTTTTATAAACATATCTTACAATATAATATTTTTAAACTTGTTTAGGAGTTTAGGAACTTCATCGCACGTGGACCGATAGTCTCTACAGCAAATGACACATTATTTTATTATAATTGAGTTCAAACTGCCTCGTTGGTCTAGTGGTCGATTCTGGGTTCGAATCCCGGGTCGGGTCAAATCAGTTATTCGATTTTTGAAGTTGGCGGTGTTTCACCCTCGTGCCTCGGAGAGCGCGTAAACCCGTTGTTCCTGCGCCTGATCTTTCTCCGGTCGTGTCGAATTACCGTCCCATCGGACTATGAGAGTGAGGGAATAGAGAGTGCACCTGTGCTTGCGCATACACTTGGGCACTATAATCCTGTCCTGCGCGTGACCGAAATTCGGTCTGGATGACATTATTACAGTTAATTCAAGGATAAGTGGAGTCTAATTCAATTGTTCCGATGCAATCTCATTTACGCCAGACGTAAAATACCCAGGGCGACGGTGAGCATCAAAAATGCTCACGTCTGGTAATGCGATCGTCAATCCGCCTGTTGAGCCTGCCTTCCATATCCAACAGTGCACTTTTTTCAATTTATTTATGAAGCACATGAATACATGTGCAATTTAATTACATTATGATACAATACAACGAATAGCATGTAAAACCTGCGGGTTTATCTATGCTAGCTCTATCTTAATCTTCTGGAGGCTAATGATGAGGGTTTAGTTTGATATACTAAAGATTTAAAAATTTATATACGGGGTAATTTTTTAAAGAGTAACCAAATTTTAAACTTAAGTTCAAATATATAATTAATGATATACCGTTATCGTTTCTGAAAATACGAGTAAATAAGACTTCTACTTTTATTTGAATCTAGCTGTTCCCCGCGACTTCGACCGCGTGGCATTTGTTACGATTGGATTTCATGGGTTTTAATTTTTTTGCGCGGAACCCTAATTCTTTTACTAATATAAAAGTAGCCTAAGTTACTCCTTATAACATCAGCTATCTGCCAATGAAAATCCGGTCAAAATCGGTCCAGCCGTTTCGGAGATTAGCCGGAACAAACAGACAGAGAGACAGACAGACAAGAGTTTTAAAAATTGTTTTTTTCTTATTAATACCGTATATTATACTTTCATATGCATTTAGTAAAAAAGCTGTTATTTTTACATTAAAAACAGACACTTTAATTATATTTATTTGTATTTGCATAGATTATCCCAAATCGAATGTGATTTATGGGCAACAACTACGCGTACGCGCGCTCCTCTGTGTGTGACTCAATTCACATCGTTTTTGCCGACCGATCGACCCTTACGAATGTGTACGTGCGTAGTAAAATAGTAGGTGTTACATATTTATGAATGACAATCAGTTAAAATAATGCATTACCACGCATTTTGAATTTAAAAAATAAATAGAACAGAAAATTTGAGATATTTTTAAATTAATTTTTCTTAACCATTTGCCTATATTACTAAATAATCTACTCTACGGTGGCTATGAGTCTCCCATTAACACCGTATACGTAGGTCACTCAATAAGTTTTGAAATGCTCGAAATTTAAAAATGGAACGCACCCGCGTTATGTTTCTAAAAAGCAAATTTATTTAAAAATAGAACTCCATAAGCCAATTGCTCAATATTAAAAAAAAAATCTATTTATTTTCCTACAACGCTTCCCGCGCTTTTCATTTAAAACGATGGATCTTAACCGTGAACATTTGCGCGCTATGATATATTATGATTATAAATTTGGTTTAACCAAACAATTAAGTTTACAACGGTTACAATCAACATTAGGAGACTCAGCTCCATCACGCGCAACAATTTTTAGGTGGTTTGCTGAATTCAAAAGAGGTAAAATTAATCTTAAAGATGACCAAAGAACCGGGGCTCCGCAAACAGCAGTAACGGCACAAAATGTATGGACTACTGAAATGTTGGTGCGAGAAGACCCACGAATCACATATTCGGACATCGAAAAGATTGTAGGCATTAGTTCGGGGAGCATTCATACCATCCTACATCAACATTTTGGAGTGAGGAAGCTTTGTTGTTGATGGATCCCTCGTTTGCTCTCCGAAAGTGAAAAACAGACTCGTGTGGATTGGTGCCATGAAATGCGTCTACGTTTTGAAAACGGGGCATATAGGCGTGTTTCAGAAATCGTTACTGGTGACGAGACATGGATCTATCAATATGATCCGGAAAATAAAAGGCAATCATCGGTATAGGTCTACTCAGAAGGACAGTTACCGACAAAACTGCAAAGACCTCGCAACGTCGGCAAAAAAATGGTGGCTAGTTTTTTTTCGCGGAGCGGACATTTGTCGACGTCAATGCTGGAAAATTGTAGGTCAGTCAACTCTAAATGGTATACTACAGTTGCATTACCCAAAGCTTTTCAAGCTGTGCGGGAGAGAAGACCAAAGACCGCCTCGGGGAATCATGCTGCATCACGATAACGCCTCTTCACATACCTCCCTTAGAACAAAAGCATTTATTGAGGAATCTGGTGTTGAAACTCTAAGTCACCCACCCTACAGCCCTGACTTAGCTCCTTGTGATTTATTTTGTTCCCAAGAGTCGAAGAAAAAATAAAAGGCAAGTTTTTTTCAAGCGCCGAAGAAGCCGTACTGCCTACGAAGAAGCGATTTCCGACCTGTCAGATCAAGACTGGCAAAAGTGTTTTCAGAGTTGGTTTAGGCGAATGGAACTTTGTATAAAGCATGATGGAGAATATTTTGAAAAGATGTAAAATAAATATTAATAGTATCTACAATACTTTTTGTATATCTCAAAACTTATTGAGTGACCTACGGATTCGAGGATTACCATGTCCTTCACCTCTCTTCGGACCTCAGATAATCTTATAATATCCCAGCGCAACTTGTCTATCTCCTCTTCCAGCTCCAGGATCTTCTCGTCAGTCCTCAGGGTGCGTGCGTTGTATGTTGCCAGGTCAAGTCGTCTTAGGTGGCAACCGAACACCCCCTGCCCCGCCGTTACCATGGTCGCCACCGTAGCCAGGAATAACGGGGCTGCACGGGACTGGATGCCGTCTTTTTGAACTTTTGTCATGGGGGATATATTGCCATAGTTGCTACGCTTAGCGAGCGGGTTGGTAACCGCACTTTTTTTATTGTATTATGCTGTTATCAGAAAGATGCTGCTGCCCATCTTCTGTCTCAGTTTCCTTCTGTCGCCTCTTACGACACCCATGGGAAGACATGGGGTAGTGGGTATTCTTACCCGCCACTACACGGGAGGAAATAATATTGAACCCACGATTTTCGCTAACGCACTAACTACTTGTATTTTTTTTATAAAATAGGGTAACAAACGAGCACACAGTCCACCTGATGGTAAGTGGGTTCTGTGGCCCATAGACATCTACATCTATCCTCGACTAAGAATCAAAATGCAGATGCGTTGTCACCCGCAAGGACTAAGATGGAATGCCTCATTTCCAGTAAAAAGGGTCTCCGGTTCTCTACACTCACCATACGAAACACAACAGCCTTAAGTTGTTATTTGACGCTGGTATTCTGTGAGAGCGTGTTCCTACCCGGACCCATTCGTACTGCAACCATAATAGAGCTGCAGCGTGGCTCTACCACGTATAAAATCTAACTTTTAACTGTATTTAAAGATCAAAAGTATGATATATGATAATTTAATATTATAGATATAAGATAAGTTATGTATGGATGATCCATGCACCACCGTAGCCAGGAATAGCCCCCCCGCCACGACCTGGTACGACATGCAGGAAGTCGATGGATGCAGGTGGCTCAGGACTGTGATTAGAAGTAGAAGAATCATATTCATACATAATAGTAATAGAAGTAGTAGAATCATATTCATCCATAATGAATGAGTATGAAAATAAAATAAACCGTGAATTGGCTGTGTAAATAACCACTATTCCATATCGTCCCGTGGGCGTCGTAAGAGGCGACTAAGGGAAACCAACTAGGAGATAAGCATCAGCTTCTTCCTATTAACAACAAAAAAATTAAAAAACTGCGGTTGTCAAACCACCTGCCAAGCATGGCAATTATGGCATATATCAATATTATGAGGCAATCAATGGGTGAGGCCTATGTTCAGCTGTGGACTTTGATAGGCTGTGATGGTAACTATCAAGAGAACTGGGTTATCCATACTTCTATATCTATCAAATAATTATTTGATAGATATAGAGAGGATGGCATCCACGATTTTTTTCCGTCACTCGGGCGGCGCCACTTAAAAATGAGGTCAGATTTCATAGCGGGGAAGTTAATTTGTTCGAAAAGTGTAAAGGTTAATGTTTCTTTCTGAACTATTAGATATATTTTATATTAATCAGAATAAACATAAATTAACCAAACCACAGATATTCATAAAAGTAGAAAAAAATTAAAAACAGTTAAAAATGTGCAAAAATTAAAGAGCATACCTCTCAGGCACTGTTTTGTGTATTAATATAATACTCTAGAACAGTAGAGACTAATTGTGTGCTGTGCTCTAGAAACTGATAAACTTTTATTTAAAACTAACTTCTCGAATAAATGACATTGTGTAACACAAAACTTCACCTAAGTGTCAACTAGCGATATCTGGTGAGCGGAAGATTATTAAGCCCTCATTGGTGCATACACTTAAGGCTTTATACAATGTAACCCATAAGTATACGAACAACCCTCACAATTAAGGCGACACCGCGAAAAATGCACCTCCTTTCATCGAATAGTATAGGAGTATGACACGATTAACGAAACTGGAATTTTGATACAGGTAAATTCATGTCTTTATCTTGAATTTGCTTGTTCAAAACACGATTGTATGATTTTGACTCGATCATAATTATTTACGAAAACACCTCTAAAAATCACTATAGTTGAAATTACAACGAAATTACTTAATCTGTATGCTTGGGAATCACTCAAATACATTCATAACATCAATATTCGTAATTTACTTGCTCATTATTTTGATTACTTAAATCAATAATTTTTTTAAATATTTTAAGATTCTAAGCGATTTCTAAGCGGTCTTTATCGTTGCGGGCGCTACGCAATTTTAGACTTTATGACGGCGTTTTGAAGATTTTATAGAAATTATGTTTCACACGGGTCAGTCCGCCGATAGCCCGCTTCAACGGTTTTCGATGCCTTAAGTAAAATCATAGCAGGAGTTCCGTTACTATGCATTTTTAAACCCCATCCGAGATATTTGCGCTTCAAGGTATACATTTGCATTAAGTTTTAATTTATAAGTACTCATAATTTCCGAAAATATTTTTTTATAACACAAAGAATTAACTATTTCATACGATTTGACTTCGTCGATATTGACAGAACTTCCCAATACTTTACGATAAGTTATGGACGTTGTCTCTATGATTTAAAATTGACAGCTCTAAGCATGAGATTGTAACACTTCGGGTCATGGTTTCGATTCCCGCATGGAAACAGCATTTTAATGGCCTACAAATAATTGTATCCATGTAAATCTGATAAAGCCATTCCACAATACATGAGAAAATACTACCTACTTATCTACCACTAACTTTTTTTTAAATTACTAAGGAAACATCTACCATCCATTCTTTTACCATCTCCTATCAAACTTAGATATAAATTCAAGGCTAAGGAGAGGCATATTTTAAGCCTCGTTTACATGCCAAGACAGAGATACTCGTTTGTATGAACCCATGTTGTAAAATAGAATCGGAGTTAACACGTTTCATTTGTATTTTAACTGATATTGACTAAAGATGGATTCAAAATGAGAACCGCTTTTGCTATCTTTTTTTTTAAACGTTACCTCCACACTAGGATTTTCTCCTGTATCGTGGGGGCAGTTTACATACATAAATTTCACAATGACAAACATCCAGACTCAGAATTATTATTTGTAGGCCATACAAATACTTGTTTCGTGCGGGATCAAACCCGCGGTTCTTAGCGCTGCAACTCATTGCTAAGCCACTGCGCCACGGAGCCGTCAATCCTTTCGATGGTAGGACTATTTTACCTATTTATGCCACCAAACAGCAATACGTGCACCGCTATATTTCAGTATAAAGGTTATGGAGAGGCATTATAATTATAGGCTACGATGCACTCTATCTTAGCCCTCAGAGTTGAGAACGCACCTAGCCTTCTTTGTTTGAAGTTGGTTGCAGGTGTTCATGAGCTGCTAAGAACTACCTTACCATCAGGTAGACAGTAAATTCGTTTGTTACTTCAATTTTTATCAAAAGAACTGGGTGTATAAAGTCGGTATACTAACTACTAGACCATGCGGTCGTCAAGTTAAACATATAACGGGACGTCAACTCGTCATTTCGTAACACACACCATAATATTGAAGACAGCTTGAAGATCAAAGCCATACGCCGTTGCTTGTCCAAATTCGTATCGTTTAAAAGTAACTGGCATCATCATCATACACAAGATCCTCATCATACACAAGATCCTCATTTTAGAAACACCACGAAGCCTGATGTTTAGCTTGTACACCAGTAGCTGCTAGATGACTTGAGGCAGTCGTCGCTCTATCTACCAGGGCTCGCCGCGATAAACTATATTTTTCAATAACACAATCAATATTCACTATTCAATTTAAAACAAATCTGGCATAATCGACAACATGCTGCAGAGTAGAATTTTGGCACTTCACAATACGCAACTCACTGTTTGTATAATATGATATGCGACTCATAAAAGTGTTTATTTATTATGCACATAAATTACAATTGAACAAATTGACAAAAAAAAATAAACGGCAGCATCATAAAAATCTTAAAGCGTCCACTCCGTGGCGGACATCTCACTCAACTAATTGGTATAATGGCGGGAAACTCGAAACGTATTCAAAATGTCTGCAATAATTTCATTGCACGTTGTCAAGACGGGATTATAAATAAAGCAGGTGATGAAAAGGATACTTGCGTAGGAACGACAATGATCTTCATCTTATTTTGAGAGGCGGCATTCTGTTTTATTTCTGTACTATCGACCAGCATTTAAATATTTACCGAGACAAGAGTAATATCATCACAAATGGAATGTTTTGTGTGACAATTTTTTATTCTTTAAATATTATTGTGGTATATTTCTATTAAAAGAAACGAATTAGGTGTGTCAGGATCGTGTCAAATGGAAGTCTGTAGTCTCTGCCTATCCCTCTGGGTGAGAGTTTGTGTATATCTACGTATTTCGTGTAATAATTAGCCTATAGAAATACTTATTAAAATACTTATATTCAGTCTCCTCCAAAGATTGCGACAAAGCTCGATCCTGAGTTTCTTCAGATCGACACTCCATCTAGTGAGGCTGTTACTCGAATAGATGAACAAAGTGGAAGCATAATGTGATGCAAGATGATATGAATAGATATTTCTCATATTTTAAAGTCACATACTTAGTAATTTTGAAAAAGTAATATCAAAGTTAAAAGCCTAGGACGTATATATTTTTCATTTTTTTTTTTTAGTTCACTTCTTGAAAAAATAAAGCGATTAAAAATAACGAAATTCATATCATGTGCACCCCAGTTTACACGTGGTAATTATGAATGAATTTGTAACGACCTTGACCCTGAATTGGTCGCCACATAAAAGTTTATGTCAAATTAGTTGTAAATTAGTAATAGATACATAGACAGATAATACTTTATTGTACGCCAAAAATATATAAATATTAACAAAAGAAGAGAAAAACGAAATGTGTAATATTTATTGAAAGTTCAATTTCATAAAAAGCAATGAAAAATAAATACATTTGAAAATCATATATGCCATAGACTTCTACTTTATTCACTTAATACACTCTATGTTTTCCTCACCAACAAGAAAGTCAACCGTATAACTAAAAAATAGAACAATTGCAATCTGTACTTGCCTAATTAGTGTAGCGTGTCTTCAAATGCCACTTATTATATATTCGTTTACAAATGATTGCGTTACTAGAACTTTTCAATCCTAACACTTATTTTTTGGCTTATTCTACACTTCTTATGAGAAAATCATTTTAATGATAAGAGCGGGGACCTGCTGTCCCCCGCTCTTATCATTAAAATGACTTAAGTCCTTAAGTTAAAAGTTAAGTTAAGTTAAAAGTTAGTTAAGTTAAAAAAATAACGCAATTGTGTTAATTTTCTTACCACTTTCTACCCATTTATTTATATATATTATGGACCAAGGGATTAATTAGGGCACTATTTATTATGCCCGGGCAATATGAATAATGACAAGCAAATCGGAAAAAAAAACTTCATTATTTAGCACATTGTCTGGTTATTATGAATAATACAAACCTAAACATGTTAATCACTTTTAAGACAATAAGTTAGTAATGTTAAAGTTGTTAAAAAAATAATTTGCTAATCATACGATAATCGTAAATCTACACGGCGGACTTACACATTTAGTATTATTCTATGTTTAGTCCTTACTATCCCTAATAATTAAATCTGCTACCTGTTATTGATATTGTTATTCTTTTTAAAGTTTAAATGACTTCCTTCTTACCTATACGCATGTCCAGCATGCTGTTCGCGGCTCTTCACGGGATGATGAGGAGAATGAGGATAGATGCATACTACTTTTAAATACTATGATGGGTAAAAACGATAAGGTTATATTTATAGGTAAAAACATTTACCGGGATAAGATCCTAAAAGAATATTCGAATTATTCTAACTTTTATGAAAGGCAAATTCAGAGATTTGGCGGGATCTCGACCGCAAGCGGATTGCTGTTCCCACATTATCGTTTAAATAATGGTTTGATGTGAATTTGGATCCACTGCTGAACATAGGCCTCCCCCAAGGAATACCACAAAGCACGGTCCTGAGCGATTGTCGGTTCTTCGAGCTATATGGCCGGCCTATTGCCACTTCAGCTTACTAATCCGTTGGGCTATGTCGGTCACTCTGGTTCTACTGCGGATATCATCATTTCTGAGTTTATCACGCAAAGAAACCCCGAGCATTGCCCTCTCCATAGCTCGCTGAGCGACCTTGATCGTCCTCATACGGCCAGTAGTAAAGGACCACGTCTCAGGTCCATAAGTCATCACTGGTAACACGCAACGGTTGTACAATCTCATTTTCAGGTTTTGAGGTAGACCTGACGGGATGATGTGTCGTAATTTTCCGAAACCTGCCCAGCCGAGTTGAATCCGTCGATTAACCTCTCGATCTAAGTTGGATTTACCTAGTTGAACTATTTGTCCCAGGTAAACATACTCGTCAACAACTTCGAGCTTAGTGCTCCCAACAACTACCGGCATATGTGTGACATGAACATTACACATGATTTTTGTTTTGTCCATATTCATCTTAAGACCTATCCGTTGGGAGACACTATTGAGGTCATTGAGCATAGTGATTAGGTCCTCCAGTGATTCTGCCATAACGACTATATCGTCGGCAAATCGAAGGTGAGTGATGTACTCGCCATTGACGTTAATACCGTATCCTTTCCAGTCCAGTAGCTTGAAAACGTCTTCCAATGCAGCGGTGAAGAGTTTCAGTGATATAACGTCACCCTGTCTTACACCTCTCTGCAGTTGGATAGGTTTCGTACTCTGGTTCTGTACTCAGATAGCCATCGGAGGCCTACTATACAAACACTTCAGCACTTCGATATACCGACAGTCAACTTGGCACCGCTGAAGGGACTGCAGCACCGCCCAAATTTTGACGGAATAAAAGGCTTTCTCATAGTCCACATACGCAAGGCAAAGTGGCAGATTGTACTCCTCGGTCTTCTGTACAATATGCCGAAGGGTATGTATGTGGTCTATGGTAATAAAGCCTTTTCGGAAACCGGCTTGTTCGGGACGCTGGAAGTCGTCTAGTCTGCGGGCGAGACGATTCGTAGTGACCCTCTCGAAAACAGCACGTAGACGCGGCTCAGAAGGGAAATCGGTTTGTAGTTCTTCAAGAGAGCGTTGTCCCCTTTCTTGAAGAACAAGACTACCACACTTTTGCTCTGCGCCTCCGGAGTAGTGCCACCATGGAGGACGGAATTAAAGAGCTTCTGAAGGACTTCAAGCACCGGTTTTCCACCCGCTTTCAGAAGCTCCGCTGTAATTCCATCCTCGCCTGGGGCCTTACCGTTTTTAAGGTACTGGAGAGCCATTCTTATCTCACTCAGAGTGACGTCCGGGTATCATCGGAATTTTGTCGGATAAGACTTGCTCTTGGATCGTTACTCACACTTACGTGTGGCTCCAACGATGATGTGTACAGCTGCCCATAGAACCTCTCAACCTCACTCAAAATCTCAGGTGTCCCGGAAACGATTCTGCCACACTTAGTCTTGAGCTTTGACAGTTGGCTTTTCTGGCAGACAGATCTTTGGCAAAGACTTTGGAGCCTTGGTTCTGATCGATCGCTTCTTCAATACGAGCTGTATTGAAGTTGCGTAAGTCCCGCCGCATGGATTTGGAGATCTGTCTGTTCAGTTGCCTGTATGCTTTCAAATCTGTTGAAGACTGCAGCTTCATTCCCGTCTAACAGCCATGAGATTAAGAGTGTTATCGAAGAGTTTTTGTGTTCTTCTGCGGCAGGTCTTGCAGAACTTAACTCCGACCGCACGGACAGTTTCCACTAGCTTGTCATTCATACCGTCCACTGAATTGCAATCTTTTAGGCACTCAAAACGATTTTTACTTGTATTGTACTGTTGCTTGACTATAACCGTACGAGTCCAATTACCAAAGAAACAGATACAAAATTCGCACAGGTTATAAATTCTATTCTGGTAACTGAGACACACTAAAAAGTCTAAGAGCCGTGGTAGCTCAGGGGCTAAGCGCTCGCTGAAAATTTCACAGTACGCGAGCAACCCGGGTTCGATCCCCACCAGCACCAATGAAACGTACTTGGCGGTGAAGGAAAACATCGTGAGAAATGTTTTCCTTCACCGCCGCCATGTCTGAGAAATAAGCAAAAATAATTATTCGAAGACATGTGAAGTTCGCCAACACGCAATAGGGCAGCTCGGCGGACATTTCCTTATCCTAATACCCTCCCAGAAATGAAAGGCCTGTTCCCAGCAGTGGGACGTAAATAGGCTGTAACTATTAACTTTACTTTTAAAGAAGTCTTTCGCTACGTAAAGGATAGGCAGTAATTTTGATTGCATTTTAGTTTAGTAGTAAAGCCCGCCTATTCGACCGTACTAGTCTCTTCTATGGGTCATATGGTGACCACATACTATTTATATATTGTTTATATGTTTTCTCTATCTCTGTGTATTGACGCGGAACTCATAGTCCATTTTCTTTATCTGTGTGTTCGACATTCACGCATTCAATAAATATAACGCATAGGTGAGAGCACAATAAATTTTGCCGAACGGACACTAATGGCCAGCCCCGCCTCAAGGTATCAATGTAGTTCCACTCCAATTGCAGCAACACCACTTGCCAAATGATCCTCGCCTATAATTAGAACAATTATCTGTGACAGTATTTATAAATTTTAACGGCTCTAAATAAAATAATAAAACTACAATAAAAAAAATTATCAAGCTCAGGGGTTTACTCACTACACACTACATATAGGTCAGTGCTACACATACACTAAACACTCGAGGTTAATTTTTTATTGCTTTTTTGCTGTCATCTGTCAGTCATTTAAATTTAAATTTAAATAAAATCAAAAATGTAATTCCGGTGCAAAGAATTAATTACAGAAATTTATTAATCTTGATCAATAATAGAGATCATTTAAATATATAATTTGACGGCTCCAAGGCACAGTAGCTGAGCAATGAATTGCAGCGCAAGTGCCGCGGGTTCGAATCCTGCACGGAACAAGTATTTGTATGGCCTACAAAAAATTGTTCTGGATGTTTGTCCTTGTGAAATTTATGTATGTAAAACTGCCCCCACGATACAAGAGAAAATCCTAGTGTGGAGGTAACGTATTTTTTAAAAGAAAAAAAAGTCAAGTTTCTTTTGACTGTTGAACAAAAATGTAGCATGCCAAAATACTGTATTCAAAACTTATTCCAGGCAGATTTTAATTTATAATAATAAAGTTTTACAATACAAACGGTTTGTTTTCAACTAGACAAATTTTCTTGGCAATCAATATTTCATCATAAGAACGTATTTTAACATTTCACTATTTAAAACAAATATTGTCAACCTAAGGCATTCTTAAGAGATGGAAAATAATATTCAGAAATAATCACCTAAGCAACGTAAGATTACTCATATAAATATTTCTAGACAAGGGCTAGAATAAGTTAAGCAATATTTTATCGGGTAACAAGGACTTTAAAATACGACTGGTTAAATGTAGCGACACAACATAATATAAAAGAAGTATTTAAAAATATTTAGGCATAGAGATAGACATAGACATGCATTTATTCAGCAACTTACACTCATACAGTTTTGATACAGAAAATAAAATGATACATAAAAAAACATCAAAGATAAAAGTAAATAAGAAAAAACAGACATAAAATTATCCGATTGCATGAGTGATGTGACTGACTCAACATAATGCTATCGCAGAATTGCGATAGCGTTGGTTTTCAGCAATGCCCATTGAGTTTGGACTCGCCCGCGAGGTTAGTGTGTTCGCTTTATTTCTATTTTCGAGAAAGATGCGTTTCATAAACTAGCGATCCGACCCGGCTTCGCACGGGTAATTTCTGGATCTCGACAACAGCGTCACCATCTAGGGAACCATTCAAACATACACACAAAATTTCATCAAAATCGGTCGAGCCGTTTTTGAGTTTTAGCGAGACAAACGGACAGCATTTGATTTTTATATAAAGAGATATAATATCATATCTATTTTCTGACCGCTATTTCAGAAAAACACAAAATTTATTAATGTTACCTACTCAAAGTGTTGAAAATATGTTTATAAGATGGTAAAATTATTAGTTCATTTATCTCGACAAAAAAAATTTTTAATAAAAAGTAAGTGCCGACTTAAAAGAACTGAAAAGAATAAAATAATTTCACATTCTAGAATTCTCTGTCGGTGATAAAACATGGTGTATAGAAAAATTAAAGCCACGACTTTAGATGCAAAGTCACACTTTATCTTTTTTACTTTTTACCGACTTCAAAAAAGAAGGAGTTATTCAATTCGACTGTATTTTTTGTTTTGTTTTATGTGTGTTAACTCAGAACTTTTATCTAGGTGAACCGATTATTCTTTTTTTATTTGAAAGCTGGTGCTTCTCATGTGGTCCCATATAAATTTGATCAAGATCTGACCAGTAGTTTTTGAGTTATCCTTAATAATATTTAATTGACTTGTATATTTAATTGATTGATTATTTAATTGATTTTATTTGCTCTTTTTTTATATTACTTATGCTTTTCGGTATTGGAAAATCTCGTAAGCAGACCTCCATTTCTAAAAATCATTATATTAAAACAATGGTCTACGCTTGAAACAGTAGGAAATACTGCAATTTTGATTTTTAATTTTTAGTATATCAATGATGGATAACAGCAAAATGTTGGCGTTTTGCAATGTTTTGTTTAAGGATCATTCATTCTATTATATATATATATATATATATATATATATATACTTTCGTTTACTTAAATAGAAAATTAATTCTTATGCACAAACAATGTACAATAACTAACGATCATTATGTCACACTAATAAAGATATCGTCCGTGTCAGGTAGTACTAGAGCAATTATAATAGTTGTCTAAATTTAACCGCACGGCAACAAAAGGAGAGAGAAGCGGTCGCTTCCTCAGCAATAAATCCGCATTGATTGAGCGCTATAAATCTAGTGGTGCGCGGGCGCCGATCCGGTTGCATCCATTAGGGATGCCACTCATATAGTAATAATTCATATAGTTTTTATTTTAATGTGAATAATACAATATAATTTGAATAAAAGCATTACTAAACATTGCATGCTATATACGAGTATAACAAAGAAATGTACTTAGTCGTAATCAAAATTAATATGCATTCTAGCTCTGATAGGATCTAATCTTGTTGATGACCTAAAATAAATTTATTAATAATAAAATACAACAATATAATGTTTTGTTTATGGTGTTAGTATGTTATTTTGCAGAATATTTAGGTTTTTTATCATCTGTTCAGGCCTTCATGGTCAAATGAGATGTATTTGTATTCGGAATACACCACTTATATTGGTATGGTTGTCATAACGAACAAACTTAAAAGTCAAGGATGTGATTTTTTCAAGTATTTACACGCAACGAATTTATTACAAACTAAACGCAGAGTGAGATTTTATGAAAAAGAAAGAAAGTAGAAATATTTTTTCCGTCTAACTCTACACAAAATTTAAATGGAAACTCTCAATAAAGTGATACTAATTTCATAGTTAAATTATATGAATTGTAGTAACGTTATGCATTTAATATTTTTATAGAAGTAAGAGTGACAAGCGAACACACAGTCCACCTGATGGTAAGGGAATGCTGTGGGGCCCTTGGCACCCCTAACTTCTTTCGATTAAAAACCACAATACAAATGCTTTATCACCCGTGAAGACTGAGATAGAATGCCAAAAATGGTATCTGATTCTTGTCACTCACCGTACAAAACACAGCATCCTTTGCATGAGTGTGGTCCTTCTTCGGTCAAGCCGAAACATTCGGGTCTCTATCTCGTATACTTTTAGGCACGCCTTTAACGAGATCGTATAGGTAGTTTAAAACTTTTCTTGTTTTCAATAAAAACAAAATCTATCAAAAATACAAGGAAGGTGAGTGCAGTTTTAAATAAGATGATCTCTACCACGTATATTTTAAAGCATATCAAGCAATCTTAAAGACCTTTCAACAAATAAAAAATATTTTTAACTTTTTATTAACAATACTAGCGATCCGTCCCGGCTTCGTACGGGTGATTTCCGGTTTTGACAATAGTGCCACCTACCGAGTCAAATTGTGAATCTAAACCATCCAGGACCCACTCAAATGCACACAAAAATATCATCAAAATCGTTTCGAGTTTTAGCGAGATTAACAGACAGCAATTGATTTTTATATATAGAGATGTGCTATATTTCGTTTTATAAATATGTAATGGACACTAAAATAAGTAACGTGCAAACATATTTCATTATTAAATAGCTTTTAAAATACATTGTTTCAACATGTCGCTTCGATTGATATAGTAACCAATAATCTTACTTCGTATCCCAACGTTAATAACTGTAAATTTACACCACTCTTTCCATCAATATGTTTATTGATTTGTTGCAACCCTATTGCACAAGCAACACGTGTAGTGCAGCATCGAACGCTCGGCAGCCACATTTGATTTACGTTCCTCCACAACCCCACATATTGCTTAGCCGCACTGTGTATCAACAAATACTATATAATGACTTTACAAAACAACATGACTAAGTAAAATTAGTTGTGCGAGGTTGCGGGTTCGATTCTGCCACAGGCAAACATTTTCTATAATAAACATCAAGGTTTATTTTCTAATTAGCCGTTCCCCGCGACTTCGTCCGCGTCGGAACCCTATTTCTTTTCCCAAAATAAAAGAGCCTAAGTTGCTCCTTATAACATTAGCTATCATCCAGTGAAAGTCCCGTCAAAATCGGTTCAGGCATTTCAGAGATTAGCCGGAACAAACAGACAGACAGACAGAAAGACAGACAGGCAAAAATTTTAAAATTGTTTTTTGTTATAAGTATCGTATATGCTTTCATATGCATTTAGTGAAAATGTTTTATTTTGCCATTACAAACAGACACTTGAATTTTATGACACTTCAGTTTTATTTATTTGTATAGATAAAAACTTTATAAGTTGTTATACGTCCCATTGCTGGGTAAAGGCCTCCTTTAAAACAAGGGTTTTCATGAAAGGTATTATATATTTGATAGTGTAGGATTATTGCCAACAAGGTGGTATTTTTATAGAATAAGGGGCACACAGTCCACCTGATGGTAAGTGGATGCTGTGGTCCATAGACATCCTTATCTATTCCCGATTAAGTATCAAAATTCAATTGCTGTGTCACCGCTGAGGACTAAGATGGAATTTCTCGTTACCAGTAAAAAGGGTCTCCGGTTCTCTACACTCACCATACGAAACGGCAGTATTTTTACTGTTTCAAACTGGTATTCTGTAAAAGACGTGGTTCTACCCCGATTTAGCCGACCCATTACTGCTGCAGCCATTGCATAGCTGCAGTGTTAACTCTACCACGTATAACCCACATTGCGATAGTGGTTCAAGCCGAGGTCAGTACCTAACTAGAGGAGCCTCACTCCGAAAGCAGGGGCCGGGGTGCCTTGGGACTGCAGTCGGCGACGCAGAATCGTTGCACTCAATAGCTCATAGGTCCTCACTTACGAGCCTATTTCGATGATTCTGTAATGGCGCAGGGCCAACAGTGTACACTTTAAAAAATACACGTATAAAAATGTACCGTGTTCCGTCTGAGTAGGTACGACACCTACACAGACGGAACACGTTACACCTCTAACCCATTTGGGCTGTCAAATAGCAATGCCTGCACTGTTTTGTTTCGATCTGAAGAGTATAGAGAGCCAATATAATTACAGGCTATGAGGCATTCCCTCTTAGTCTACAGAGGTGACAACACATCTATAGTCTTCTTCGATTGAAATTGGTTGCAGATGTCTGTGGGTTGCGGTGGCCACTTACCGTCAGATGGACTGTGAGTTCGTTTTTCACTTAATTTTTATTAAAGAAAAATCGAGAGATTAATATGTATAATGTTTAGTGTCCCTGTTAAATATTATTATTTTAATTACTTAAACAACAGAGTAGTTCCTTTATACTTCGAAATACATGAAATACTTACTCGTAACATAACAAAAATATAAACACTCACACCTGTCACCCAGAGGGGTAGGCAGAGACTACGGACTTCCATTGGGCACGGTCCTGACACACCTATATCGTCTCCTTTACATCCATATACCTACGCATACATGCTCGTCGGTTAAGGGTAGTCTTAATCTGGTTCTTATATCGCTATCTTATATATCGCCAATTCGGGTGATAAACTTTCGTCTAGGGCGTCCCTTCCCGACTATGCCGTTCACTGTTTACTTAAAATACCTGCTTGCATAACTCTCTGATCTGAGAATGTTGTAGAGCAAACCAACTGTTTTTTTTTGGATTGGACCCCCAAGCAACAATATACCTTATATACTGCAGATTTGCTAAAGGGACATTTCGCGATTTTGACACTGCTATCCATCGATTTTACTTAAGGTATAAATATAAACAAGACACAAAACTAGATAGGATGATAGATTTATTTTCTTACTCCGCCACCCACGTAAACAAGAAAAGTATTTTTGTCAATAGCAATAAAGCACCATTTTATAAAAGTTGAAAATTCACGTTTGCGTGGTAGAGCCATGCTGGAGCTATATTAGTAGTATAGTTGTAGCACGAATGAGTCGACTCGACCAGGTTAGGACCACGCTCTCACAGAATACCAGCGTAAAATAGCAGCATAACGCTGCTGTATTTCGTATGGTGAGTGTGGAGAACCGGAGACTCTTTTTACTAGAAACGAGGCATTCCGTCTTACGGGTGACAACGCATCTACATTTTAACGCATTTACATTTTGGCTCGTAATCGAGGATAGATGTAGATATCTATGGGCTGCAGCAACTATTTACCATCTTGTGGTCATCAATCATCAGGTGGACTGTTTGCTCGTTTGTCACCCATATTCTATAAAAGGTCCACTGCTGAAAATAGGCCAACCCTATAGACTGCCTTTATCTTGCTACAGTTGCACGTTTCGCAAGCGGATTGACAACCGCAGTTTTGCATTATTTTGAGCTATCAGGAAGGTACTGCTGCCCATCTCATGGTTCAGTTTCCCTGTATCGACTCTTAACACCCACGGGATGATATGGGGTAGTAGATATTCTTACAACTCCATATCCAATTTAATATCCCAACGTTAAAATCATACAAACACTGCTTGTTATTATAATCAATAATGTACGCTTAAACTGTGTTAACTCAGCTGACGAATCAAATTTCATGGCACGTGAGTAATATTCTTGACACTTCTCTGCCTGCAGTACTCAAATTGTTAAATACGTGTTTAGTATCGATTTACGAAACGGATATTAAAGAAAAAAGATGTGTGCTTGTAAATCCTTCAGTCTGCTTTGTTAGAGCGTGTTCACTAAAACCAGTTCCATTGTCTGCACAATATTAAGAGATCAGCAAAGCTTAATTTCCTTGCACAAATATATCAGTCAATGGACATAATAACTAGATTTTTTTCAAGTTTTTGCCTGTATAAATAACGTCAGCTGTTTTATACTAACACCGCCCTATTAAAACGTGGTTTATTGATAGTCTTGGACTTGAACTACGGTTTAAAGTTAAGAGTCTTGTTAACGAAAGAAGTTCCTTAGCCGTGGCGCCACAGTTTTCGCGAAATTTGACATATTTGATGTCAAATTCCAATATTTAATGCACTTGTCCAACCGCCAACAATAAACGAGAAGCGAGCAGAGCTAGAAACTAGATAAGAGTTGGCGAGCAGCGAGAAGCGAGTGTATAGTTCCGATAGTTTTGTCGCTGGGCTATAAGCGAGTGCACTCAGATCCACACTGTAGAGTAAAATGACCGGTGGTTGGTCTCTCGGCGTGAGTTCAGACCGCCAAGGGAGCATCGCTGAGCGAGTTTTATCGTCGATATCTCTTGTCGCTGCGATAAACTAGTGGAGAGAGAATTCTCGCCGGCTGTGTGTACAGCCAGCGATCATCTATTGATATATGTATCTCTTTTATTGTCATGAGACCTAAATCTATTGTTCGTTTCTTGAGCGAGAAAATAATCGATAGCTAATCGCTTCCTTGTCGGCGGTGGGACAAGTACCTTTACATAGTTATATTTTCCAGGAGACTTCTTAATTGAATCAGACTCTAGTTTAAACCTGAAACTAATAATAAACTACCTCTTGTAATAAGACGGGCAGAATTCATTAAATATATAAACACATAACAGCAGTCAGAAGACGCCACTAAATCATTAATTATTTCATAAATATAACGATCCCATTCAGAGTGAGTGAATTCTTGCAAAAAGACAAAAAGCATCAAGCATTCTAACAAATTAGTATCAAAATCATAGTCTTCTTTGATCATCACGCCGTGCCAACATCGCAGGCATTCTTCACTAACAAGTCGATCGACGAACGTCACAGTTTAAAACGATCATGAAGTTTGAAAGATTCCGAAATAGAAGGTCCAAGTGAAGAGTTATAACCTAAGACAGGTTGTTAATAAAAGAGAAATAATTACAACACGCAGTAGTAACTAATTGTTACTCGAATTCTGAGTCAGTAATTCATTCTTGTGGCAATGTTGCCAAGTTCAAAAACTTTATTAAACAAAGATTGTATAAAAATGGTTAATATAAAATATTAAGGAATGTATGGATGACAATAATCCCTGGGAATGAGGTAATTTCTACCAAGCTACTTCTTATATATATGGTGTAGTAATTGTGTACCTACCATAGTAAATAACTGTAAACTATTCTTTTTCAAACAAAAAGTCCCGTCCCGCTAGCTTTCTTGCCTGTTCTTCTCAGGATAGAGGTATTTTCCGTACCAGTGGTCAATAAAACTTAAGGATGACTTTCAATAATTACTATTTATAATCTATACCTATTAAATAAAAAAATCTTATTTCTATTTTCTATTTCAATTCATCATGAGCTTTGATGATTCTAGTAAGATACTAGGCTTAAGTTATGAGATTATTGTATTGTCGTTGGTTCTTCATACGTCTGCAAAGAGATTATTCAGACTTAATCAAAAATTCCCTTACATTCATATATACGAGTACATAATATACATATATACATAGTACATAACAGGGCAAGCGTGTTATAAAGTAATTTAATGAGATGCTTTACGGTCATTGTGGTTAGCGATGTGCAGTAAGTATAATGTAATAGTATTAGTGCAATGTTGCATATTATTATGCGGGCTTATGGTAAAAGAAATTGTTTTACGCGACTGTGGTAAAACCACAGAATAAATAATAGGTAAAACTTAAATGACATGGGTTATACGAAATGATTATATTTTGATTTGACTATTATGAACGTACACGTAAGTAGGTCTCTTTGTATATTCAGTCCTAACTCTTAAATCAATCGGAGGAATTTTACAAATGATATTAAGTATATCTTATAATACTTGAGCGGGTAACGTACATTATACTATATGTCGTAACTATATTTCATTACTATAAAATAAATATAGCAGACATGTACTGTCTAAACGTTGCGATCTTAAAATATAATCAATTTTAATTATTATCACTAGTTATTTTAAAAGGAAAAAGTACAATGTTAGTTAGGATGTGATGTAAAATGATTATAATTTTAAAATGTCGACCATTTTATACCACTTTTCCAGTTCTGAGCTCAAGTCCAAAGAACAGAATTACTCTCTACCGAGAGCTCAAGCCTCTAGCTCGTTGGGAAGTTAGTTTTCGATCAATAAATTTGTACCGAACAGACAAGAAAGCGAGTTAATAAAAACGTCTTTAAAACGTGGTAAAAATTAATCAATCACATACAAACTAACGTTTTAGAGTTTGTATCCTCCGCATTGACGAAGCCATAAATAAAACAAAAATACTAAAGGTATAAGCAGCAACGTACAAACCGCCTTTGATCATAGCTCGGTGTCAAGATTGCAAACATAGCTCATTAACAAGCCGATTGACACACGTCACGAGGTAAAACGTTTTAGAACAATAGAAACCACATTCGCGATTCGAATTGTTCTTGTATTTTATTTTTAACGACAGCTTGGACTAGTCTTTTTCATCAGCCAAAGCAGTCTACAATTGGACAAGGGCCATTAAGGTTAGCTAAGGTAAAGCTCTCTCATTTAGGTACCTGAAGGTACCTTAGGTACGTGAAGGAAGGCTTTGCCGACATATAAAACCAAAACTAGGAGAAGAACAGAGACAAAAACACAAAGTCCTGTACTATACTAATATATTAAGAAAAAAAAATAGCAGACAAGCTAGGGAGAATAGTTACAATCGGCAGGTGAATTCTCGATCGCATTACATGTGTGGAGGCGCTGTCGTCGCGCCACAAGCGAAATACATCGAAGCCTAAATCGCGCTATCAAAGTTCCGAATTAAAACAGTATATATAGAATAGCTCCGAACTACCACACGGAGCGTTGGCCGCTCCCCGGGCAGAACACCTTACCCGGCGGGAGATCTCCCCTTTTCCTTCCTCGGTCACAGTGGTGACCAACCGACGTGATGTGAACAACGCAACCAACAACAACCTTCGTAAAACTACAACTTTCTCAAGCCTTCGTCATTATCCTCAAGAACCCCTACCATTCACTCCCAAGGATCGTCTTCTGCAGTCTTCAGCTCCTGCAAGCCAGTCCAACTTGTCTTCATCTCGACTCACCGCAGAAATTTATAAGACAGACTTCTGGCACTTGCTCCGGCACATCGTTCTCACCGGCATCACTTGCAAGTGCGTAGTACGGCATGCATTACACACCGTCATATTGTTCGCACCGGCGTCACTTGCCCTTACGCACACAGCATGCATTCCCCACCGGAATTAAGGACGCACCGGCAATCGGACTACACTATCGACCTCCGGTCTGAGCAAAGGGGTGATGTGGCGGTGCTGTCGTCGCGCCACAAGCGAAATACATCGAAGCCTAAATCGCGCTATCAAAGTTCCGAATTAAAAACAGTATATATAGAATAGCTCCGAACTACCATACATCATCGATTCCGCTTGCGCCGTCGCCCCCGTGCGGTCGTGCGCTTGCGGGGTCCGCCGTCGACCGAGCACCCGTCCCCGTACGGGTCTTCTCCCTCGGTCGGCACAGTTTCTTGGAATAGAACGTCAGTCCCGTCCCGTCCCCATCAGCTGGCGCCGCCGCCCCCGTGCGGTTGCGTTGGCTGACCGCTCTTCCGTCCCTGTACGGTTGGGTGCCCTCCCACACTCCCGTCCTTGCACGGTCGAGTTTTGCCCTCCCTCTCGGCTAGCACAGCCGCTCCCGTGCGGTTGTGCTTAGCTGTCTCGCCGTCGCCGTGTTTCCGTGCCCATGAATATGGGTTCGGGCGACGGTGGAGCCTTCCGTCTCCGCCAGCCGCCCTGTGCGGTTGTGTTGTGCGTCCGCACTTACCGTTGGACGGTGAGTGCCTTCCTCCTGTCTCCACCCGCTAGTGCCGCCGCCCCGTGCGGTTGCGCTGGCAGTCAGTGCTCGCCGTCCCGTACGGTGAGTACATTCTCACATGCGACTCCTCCATCTCACAAGCACCGCCGCACTTTGCGGCTGTGTTGGTTGATCCGCGCTTCCGTCCCCGGACGGTTGTGCCCCACGCCTCCCTCTCCCCGAGGGAGGTCGTCTCCGATTCGACTGTAAAGCCTTCGGGCTAAAGTCGCCTCCAAGGTGGTGTTTAGTGGGTAGGCACTTCTTCAAAGTGAGTCCCACATAACCACGCAGCCGGCTGCGTGGTATGCTAGGAGCATTCACCACCTCCCTCCCCCGCTTCCGGAGGGTGTCCTTGCATTGGGCGCAAAAAAACTACCATACGGAGCGTTGGCCGCTCCCCGGGCCGATCACCTTGCCCGGCGAGAGATCTCCCCTTTTCCTTCCTCGACCACACATGTCTCTCACACAAGACAACTGCCAGTCTCGTAAAATATGAGTATTTTACGAGATTGGCTAACATGTACCCTCTGCCACACACGTGGTAGTGTTACGCTTAAGTTGTATTGTGTCTGCATTACTAATGGGTCGGCTCAATCGAGGAAAAATCGCGCACTCACAAAACACCAACGTAAAACAGCATAGAGTAGAGATTTTTACTGGTAACGAGGCAATACATTTTAGTCCTCAGATTCTTAATCGACAAAGATTTTAGGTGTTTACGGGCCACAATATTCACTTAATAACTTAATATCGGGTGGAGGTTTGTTTTATGAACAAATTAATTACAACTTACAATTACATTCAGATTCTTTGAAATAAATTATTATAAAATTAGAAATAAACACTAAGTCCGCGAGAACTCATTGGCATTTCTAATAAGTCTTATTCAGTTCGTTAAACGGTCAGGAAAAACAAATCTGCACTCGTGGTAGCAATATTTAACACAACAAAATGACTGCCGACATATTTGATACATATTATTTATTGTGGGTCTATAGTAGTTTCCTGCGCCGCGATCGATTTATAATTTTCAGAAGTCATTGTTATAGATTCGGATGCGTTCTAGGAATGCCGTGTTTGGACGCTAGATGGCGCGCTGTTTGTCGCTGTCGCTCGACCGCGTTGTTTTGACTGTTGATTGACTGATGCTGCCAGCTACCGGCTATTCTCGGAGCTGTTTGTGTGCTGTCGAATCTCCGTGTCCAACAATGAATTGCGAAGAATCAAAATTTGCCAAACATTTGTACAAAATATTTCTCTACTATGTGCTTTACCAAATTTTAAATTTTATTATAAGATGATTATTGTCAGAAACAAAAAATCTCAAACATAAGCTGTCAATTTCATTAATTTCAGCCTATCAAAGTCCACTGCTGAACATAGACCTCCCTGTTGATTGAAACTTAAAGCATTTATTTGCCATAGTTACTAGTTTTTTTTATTTTCTAGTTGTTTTAGAAAGATTCTTCTGCCGATTTCTTGGTTTGTTTCCCTCTATCGCACCGTGCAACATCCACGGGATAAAAAGGAGTTGTCGATATTTTCGGTACTCTGCATCCACTGACCATCAAGTGGACAATGTGCTCTTTTGTCACCCTAATTATTATTACATTGAATGTGATTTAATTACCAATGGTGAATTTACTTTAACTTCACCTTAATGTATAGTAGAGAAAGTTGTGTATGGCAGAAGAAGCATGAGAGTAAAATTAATACTGTAGAAATGTGGCCTTAAAAAGTATGTTAGGGTTGACTGATGTGTGGTGGGGTGGTAAGTTATGTGATAAGAGAAAAGTGGGGGTGGCAAGATGGTGTGACTAGAATTAAGAAATAAATGCTTCGGTGGCTTGGACACGTAGAATGAATGAAAGAGGGAAGAGGTTCAAATTTATGCTGCAGATGTGACTGGTAGAGTCGGCAAGGGATGCCTTAGAGCCTTGGACGGAAGTTTAGCAACCAAATTGACTATATTATATTGAGAATGGGGCAAATAAACAATTCTCTTAAGCAAAGAACATGTACTCGTAGATATATGGATGCGAAAGAAGCGAGAAAGGTGTGTCAGATCGTTTTTTTTATAGAATAAGTGTGACAAACGAGCACACAGTCCACCTGATGGTAAGTGGTTGCTGTGGCCCATAGACATCTACTTCTATCCTCGTTTGCGAATTTAAATGCAGATGCGTTGTCAGCCGTGAGGACTAAGATAGAATGCCTCTTTTCCAGTAAAAGGGTCTCCGGTTCTCTACACTCACCATACGAAACACAGCAGCATTAAGCTGCTATTTTACGCTGGTATTCTGTGAGAGCGTGGTCCTTCCCGGTCGAGCCGACCCATTTGTGCTACAACTATACTATTAATATAGCTGCAGCATGGCTCTACCACGTAAAAATCGTGGAAAATAGAAGTCTGTATAGGCTTTGCCACACCCTTTGAATGTCAGGCTTAAGAATTTAACTGTATATATGTATGTTGTGATTTAAAACCAGATCTGAGATTTGATTCGACAAACTCAAATACGGCGTCAAACATCTACCACGTAACAGCTGTTTAAATATAGATAACTTCACAATTTACACGCTCAGTATATAACTACACGCTCTGTGGCCACACTAATGGTGATTTGTGTCGCAGGCCTCGTTAGCAGCCAACCGACCCTGCCTGCCCAGACGTTATTAGATTTAATTTTGTTGTTACGTTCCTACGTATACGTCAGAAATAAACAAAAATAGAACAATTATAGAAGTATAATCTGTAGATTATTATCAACTAGCTACCCGTCTTAGCTTCGCATAGATGGAACTTAATAATGTGGCGTCATTTTTATTATTTTTTAATAATCATCAATGACCATTTATTATATCATTTTCCGATTTCGAGCAAAAATCAATTACTGGGTTTTTCTCTCATGGAATACTCAGTAGCAGCCTGGAGGTGGCACGTAATCGGTCCTGCGATCTCCCCGGTCACATCAGGCTATGAGAATGCAAAGCCGCGTTGCACTGCAACGATACACTGGCTATAAACCTGAACATCCACTATGACGAAATCATTATTGTACGTCACCGCCTCGCCTCCGCGCCTCATCGTATGGTTTTGTTCGAAGACGAAGTATCAAAATGAGTTAAATAATAATATCTTAGTAGGGTTCTTTATTTTCGTCTTATTTATTAGAGAGACTAAATGTCATACACATAAATCTCAAGGCAAAAATTGTACCTTCTGGAAGACTTACCTAATTACGAAGGCTACAATGAGATGGAATAGGATTTAATTATTTGTTTCCTATTATAGTGAAGAAAATGAGAAAGAAGAGAGTAGTAAGAGTTAGGAATCTGTTTCTAGTGTTAAACAGCAGTAGTAGTTACAAGATGGTACTGGTAGCTATTAACCGGTAGGAGTTTTTTACCTAAGAGGCCGTCTAGATAGGGATAACTATTTCCTCACTATTTCAACCACTAACCACCGCACTGATGTGTTCCGGTCTGAATAATTACGTGCGAGGTATTCCATCTTAGTCCTTAGTAGTGACAACACATCTATAGCTTTCTTTGTTTAGAGTTGGTTACAGATGTCATTGGGTAGTAGTCACGTATAAATGGGTAGCCTGTTAGTTCGCTTGTTACTTTTTTTTTTTTTTTCAAATACATCAACTGCTGTATTTCGACTTGAAGGGTGATGAATAATTACAGGCTGAGAGGCATTCCATCTCAATACTCTGTGATGACAAAACATCTTTAGCCTCCTTTGTATGGTATTTTTTCAGGTATAGGTGCCGCTTCCAATAGCCACTTATCATTAAATCTGATGGACTGTTAGCTCATTGGTCATTGCTATATTTTAAAAAAAAAATTTGGTCGCCAATACGATAACAGCGCCTATATTATTACATACTGCACTCCAAAATAAAATAAATAAAACATTATTATTTCATAAAGTATTAAAAACATCTTCCATATTTCCAAGCACAAACGATAAGTAATGACAAGAGGCGGGAAATGACGACCTGCGCGGGAAATAAATCAAAATGCGCCTGAACAAACGAGTGTTGCACTCTTACAAATTATTTTAAATGACTATAGGGTGTTCATACAGCAAATATTTATAATGCGTATATCTTTATTGATGTACAACAGCAAATTTTTCTTATGATTGAATAATATTTTTATTATATATTTAAATCTAGGCCTGATTATTAAATTTAATTAATCTAATTAATAAAAAGTGATAACGTTGTCCATTCCCGGAAGAGCCAACCCATTCGAATTGCAGCAATAATTCAGCTGCAGCCTGACTCTACTATCTAAACTCTGTAAAACATCCCAGTATATTTATGAATCAGTTATTTTTTTTATGTTTTTAAACAATTACAAATTTCACATTTTAATATTAATTTCGTTTCAATGAGGACATCCATTACTTATTCTGGTATCAGGGCGTCGCCACTTTGGAATGATGTGAAATATTTGAAGTTAAATTATTAGGAACATATTTAATATTTGTACAAAGTGGTTAATGTTTCTCTCTGAAATATTAATTTTATTTTATATTAATTAGATTAAAATGAATAAACCAAACTACGAATATTCCTAAAATAAAAGAATTTAAAAAAGTAAACATTTGCTCCACTGCACTGGGGCATACTTTGTGTATAGGTATATTTTTACTTATGGTGACACTGTGTAACAAATCACTTCTCCTCAGTCCCAAATAGCGATATCTGATGAACGTAAAATTATTATTAGCACTCATTTTTCCTGTGAATTGACTTTAACTAACTTCCATTACGTTTTTGTCAGGTTTCGGTTTGTGGTCTTTTTTTATAGAATAAGGGTGACAAACGAACGCACAGAGTCCCACCTGATCGTAAGTGGATGCTGTGGCTCATAGACATTTACATTTATCCTCGATTAATAATCAAAATGCAGATGCGTTGTCACCTTTCAGGACTAAGATGGAATGCCTCGTTTTCAGTAAAAAGGGTCTCCGGTTCTCTACACTCACTGTGAGAGCGTGATCCCACCCCGGTTGAGCCAACCCATTCGTGCTACAACCATAATATAGCTGCAGCATGGCTCTATCACGTAAAAATATCTTCGTTTTGTGATCAGTAACTCGTTAAATGTTTTACAGGTGAAATTACCACAGTAACGTAAGAGTACCAGAATTTTAAAGAACACATAAAACCGAAATAATTAACTTTGATATAGCTTAAATGGTAACACTTCTAATTTTTTTAACTTGCAACCCTAACTGTGAAATTTAAAATCCGAACAAATCGCAGTGGTAGGTATACTCGAGCGCCCCGACATCGGAACTAATTGGCCTAATTTATCCGGGACCGAGGCGTCGGGACGATGAGGCACGAGGTATGTTGCCGCGCATAGTTCAGATTACAAGCGGAATCGGTGATTTGTATACGTGGCTTGGCATTTATTGCGTTCGAGTGAAATAAACGTTACGTCTTTAAATCGAGTGTGTCGAACGTGAAAGGAGGAGGAAAGGGCTACTTTATTCATGGCTATTCCTATATGCATCTTCTATAAAAATATCTGTCACAAACAACGTGGACTAATACAAACTATTTAATAATATATATAAATAAATACTACCTAATGGAGTTACTGTGGCTCAGATGATAAGCGCTTCCCTCAAAGTACGCCAGCAACCCTAGTTCAATCCCCGCCAGCTCCAATGAAATTGTATATTGCAATTTTAAGTGCCGGTTTACCAACAATACATCGTTATGAAATCTGCCAGTCCAAGAAAAAAATTCATTTCGAGAACATGTTGTGAAGTCCGCACATACGGAATGACAGTAACAACTAGTCACTTTGTTGTACTTTTGCCAGTATTAAGTAAATAAAAAGAAATTAGCATTTATGATAAGTTGAGTGAAGTTTTAGGAGATCTTAACTGTAGCTTTAGTCAGTAGACAGTCGATGAGGGTAGTATCTCAAGTCGCCTTAGCAGACACAGTATCTTGGTTCACATCACTATCGGAGCACTTGTTTTATCGTTTTAATATACAATATTGCACCACTTTTACGTATTAAAACTCACTTCAAACCGTTATTTAAGTAATAATACAGAAGCAACAATTCGCCGATAGAGAAGTTCCCGACAAAACCCCCCGTCAATAGTTACAAGCAAAGACATTAAATTAGTTATAGATAATAAACTGTATATTGGCCCACTCTCATAATTTTAAACTCTTCACAGACACCACACAACAAATTATAAAGACATCTAATTTATTTATTTAACCTTTATTATTCACCTTATAAAAAGGGATATAAAGGGCGGACTTAATGCCATATAGCTTTATCTACCAGTCAACCCTGGATGATTTGAGAAGCTGTGGCAGGTGTAAACAGTCACTTCATATATTTAATAAATAAATAATAAAGATATAAGATACAATAAAATGCAAATAAATAGAATATAGTTTGTAAAAATATACATACATAATATCTACTAAATAATATAGAATAAATAATAGATAAACGGGTACTTATATACAAAAGCTATAAATAAATAAAATAACACAATACATATTAAAATGCATAATATACAAAATATGACGTATAAAGTGATAGAGAGTAAAAAAAACCATTAGACGGATAAGTCAGGTCAGTTAATTTTTAAGATCTATAATTACAATGTCGATTTAGCTTTTTGAAGTTATACTTCTTTTGGGGTGTTTGGGAAAAATGATGAGAGTGAATTTTTACGATGCGCGCGCACACCGACACCTAAAAACGACACCATGAAGTTGTTACGATGCGCACGCACACTGACACCTCAAAGCGACAACTTCAGTGGGTAACTGTCTCTCAAGTTTTCGTGGGAACTGATAACTATATTTAAGGTAGTTATTTATAGTTATTTTTGTTTTGTTACGCTAAAGAAGTATTACTTCCTACGTGCGTACATTTTTGTGTTAGAAATTAACTGCAGATGATTAGAAGGATTGTGAACTCGCATCTTGTGCTCGTATGTCATATTGCAGCTTGTACAGTCAGGTAGCTATTTGTTTAAGTATTAACCTGGTTTCCCTTCAATAACTCAACTATCTGGCTGCACATGAATATGGTAGGAATATTAGACCCTACAGACCCTAACTAAGTTAGCTATACCTAGCAGTACCTAGCAGTCCCTAATACCCTAGCCCTACCATATAAATATACAATCATAAATTAGATAAGTGCGGGATGTCTGCACCATGAGACCTAAGGTAACTCACGGACAGAGACAGGATGTCAGGGTTAGGTGATGGGGTTCTCTCACTGCCAGTCAAGCAGACTCACAAGACTGATCAAGGTTTCTGACGGCTAAAGGCCGCAGTGAGAGTGAAACCTTACCAGGAGTCTCGACGATAGTAATGAAGTCGTCGTCCAGCGTTGAAAGAGGATTTTATTCACAATGCGTCCCAATTTATACAATTTCATTTACTTATATATACAAACAAAAATTTACATCATATGCTAAGATTACTCAACAACAACTTAGTGTGCGTGAGTTTTGATAACACGATTACTGGGCTGCTGCGTTGCAATGTTCAGTGTTGAACACAGCTGTAAAGAATCAAGAGATCAAGAGGTCACCAAGTAGTATGACTACTTTTAGCCTAGGGATCCATCTGAATTAGTTTTGACATTGATCATGTACCAGTTCAAAGAATTATAGAGGAACTATTATTGCGGGCTGTAGTATTTTACTATTATTAACAACCGGTTAATCAGCAATCTTCCCTTCTTATCATTTCAATATCGTTATTTCAAATACAATCGTTAGTCGAACAACACAAAGTTTTTTTTTTAATTATCTCTAGATAACAACAAAGATGCTAAATTTAAAACGCAACTGATAAACTTTCCATAATATTTAATTTCATTACAAAGCAATAAAGTTCTTATAATGTGAAAGCATCAAACCAAAATCATCACAACACACGTTGAAATGAAAAGAATGTTCTGGATAACACGATGACGTCTGATTGAGCTACGTTAAGCTAATGTATACAATATACGTACGTCATAAATAACTTCAAGAATCCACTTGGCGTAATCGTATCGACCACCTACAAAATCTCAATCGCTAAGCCTCCGTTGACATTCCCTTTCAAATTCTCACGCTTTACAAAACAAACATCTATTTCGAGTGTTCGAAAAAAATACAAATTGAAACAAAAAGGCCCGTATTACAAATGCGCGCAAATGAAAACAAACAATGGCAGGGTAAATTTATAGTACGGAGTACGCATGGCGCGGTGGCCGATTTAGACTTCACTGTCGCTTCCGATACCGTCCCATATGATTTATTAAGGGTTTTACTTTTTAGCTGCTTTGCGATATTAAACGAATCGTATCCAATTACACATTTAAAATGATTTTTTTTTTAATTTCTTAGAAAAGGTTTTCGTAAGTAAAACGAATGTAGATAGCAACTTCCTTTCTGCCTTGGAGTTCATCTCGGTAGATATCACCCTCTAACCTTTTTCTATAGCATCCAAATAGCAGTGCTTGTACTAATGTGTTCCAGTATGAAGGGTAGAGAGAGCCAGGATAAGGTGGAATACCTTACAGGCTGTAAGGTATTCCACCTTATGCTGAGAGGTGACAGCGCGTAAGTTGAAAAAGTTTTGATTTTTTGATTGATTGATTGAGTTATATGAACGGTACGGCAGCGCATAAAATACGAACAAACAAACATTCACTGTGGCTCTCGTTTGCGAATCAAAATGCAGATGCGTTGTCAGCCTTGAGGACTAAGATGGAATGCCTCTTTTCCAGTAAAATGGGTCTCCGGTTCTCTACACTCACCATACGAAACACAGCAGTATTAAGCTGCTATTTTACCCTGGTATTCTGTGCTACAACTATACTATAAATATATCTGCAGCATGGCTCTAACACGTATAATTTTATATATTAGAAGATAATAAGTTATATTTGACTTCATTAATTTGCTTTTAATCCTTTTTACGCTTATTCTGTAACGTGCAGCTTTCTTTCGACCAGTACGTTTATATGTTTTTCGATTGAAAAACATATCGGCTCTTTAGACAAATTTGTAGAACCCACGTCACTACTTTTCAAAAAAATTGACTCTCATTTTTAGGCAGTGTTGTGTAACCTTGAACTCGACTCTGAATTCACATTGGTGTATTACTACTCCTCGTCAGTCTATAAGATTGTTTTAGTAAAGCAGAAGCCCCTTAGCTAGTTCCCTTAGTTCCATTACCTAACTTTTGAGATAAATTGACGGATTCTTTTAAACCACTTAATACTGTTGAAAGAACTTCACACGGCTCTTCTATTTAAAATTGTATCGCCTCTTTAAGCAAATTTGTACGGCCATAAATCACGTCATTATCTTTTATACAAACTAGATTCAAAGCTATGCAAGTAGCAACACCGGAATATTTATTTTTACCGATTGTAAACAATCGCTTTTTCTATTTTTATAATCGATACTATTCTTTGTTATTCCATTACAAGCAAAGGAAAGGAAAACATTGTTTCACATTAATATATGAGTATCAATGTTTATTTTTCAAAACAAATTCATTGGAAGCTTTACGTAAATTAAATTTCTAATTTAAATGAATAAAACTAAATATCTATTTTTGCCATATTATTGGATCTTTGAGTTGCTAGCATGTGAAAAAAGACTAAACACAGACGACAAAAATAGCGATAAATATTATTACGCGAAAATAAGGACGGGCATGCATTTTTCTCAAAATGTCCAATTTCTCCTACGCGTAGAGTGTACACTGAGTGAAGGACAAAATTCTGGGGTCCGAAAGATGGCAAAAACTCCATCTACAAACGCCAAACCTAAATTTCATATACTATTAAAAGTTGAAACTGTTTTTTATTTCCTAACTATCAAAATTCGTTCAATAAATATTGATATCATTTAATAAAATAAATAAAATAAACCATTAGTTATTTCGTATCAGCACTTTGAATTTAATAAATAAAATTATATATATTACAATACAAGTTATAATTTTCATTTTCCATTTAACAAATAAGACTGTTCATACAATCAAATTGCATATTGTAGATTCTTATTTTCATCGCCCTTTTTAGTAATTCTGGCCAATAGAACTGAAAGATTTTGACGAAGAGTATACAGTTAAACTAAAACGTAGTGATTGCATACTCTTTGGGTCAAACAATCACATTTTTATACAATAAATGATAAACAAAATTCAATTTCAGTGTCTATTTTGATGATTTTTTTTTCTGAACGGACATTTATTTTCTTAATTTAAAAGTTGCACAAAAATGTTCTAAGTTACCTAAGAATTTTGTGTGTTATGAACTAGAAGCGAATAATAGATGTTTGTTTTGTAAAATATACCAATATTTTGAACTCCATGTCACCGCTTCAGAATAATTTAGGTTTAGCAATATAAATTTATATAATATTAATATAATTTTTTTACGTGTTAGAGTCATGCTGCAACTATATTAGTAGTATAGTTGTAGCACGAATGGGTCGGCTCGATCCGGGAAGGACCACGCTCTCACAGAATACCAGCGTAAAATAGTAGCTTAACGCTGCTGTGTTTCGTATGGTGAGTGTAGAGAACCGGAGACCCTTTTTACTGGAAATGAGGCATTACATCTTAGTCCTCACGGCTGACAACGCATCTGCACTTTGATTCGTAATCGAGGATAGATGTAAATGTCTATGGGCTGCAGCAACCACTTACCATCAGGTGGGCTGTGTGCTCGTTTGTCACCCTTATCCTATAAAAAAAGCAGTTGCAATTACCTTTTATTCATCAGAAGCCACATTTTTATACATGGGATTTTAATTATATACAAGCGTCGTCCTAACTGACAGATAAGTCTGTGGTGACAAGATAATGGCAGAAATCCCAATTGACTTTTGTTCCAAAAATGCCACCCCTAAATTCTGAGGCCGCGCCGGGACCCATGCTCATACTTACTTGCTACTAACCAACTTTCAAGCAATACATGCCAGCTTTTATATTTTTTGACAGACCTAAGTCCTGTGAAAATGTTTTGACGTATACGCTACAAAATTTTGTTATTAGAGTCTGATACGGTAATTATATATAAAAATCTAAAAGCGAATGAATTGAAATATAAAGATAAAAACATTGTTCACCTAAAAAAGGAAAAGAAAAGAATCAGGTGTCACTTTGGAAAAATTCATGATATTAAATATGAGAAGGTAAGAAGGTAACATCTTATTAAAGCCTATAAAAACTCCTCGCCGCCTCTTACTACAACCACGGGATGATATGGTTAGTGGATTATTTTATTCTTGAGATCGTTGTGTCGTTGAAATAAACTTTGATTTCAGTTATCTGATAAAGGGTGACAAGCAAGCACACAGTCCACCTGATGGTAAGTGGTTGCTGTGGCTCATAGACATCTAAATCTATCCTTGTTTGCAAATCAAAATGCAGATGCGTTGTCAGCCGTGAGGACTAAGATGGAATGCCTCTTTTCCAGTTATAATGGTCTCCGGTTCTCTTCACTCACCATATGAAACACAGCAGCATTAAGCTGCTATTTTACGCTGGTATTCTGTGAGAGCGTGGTCCTTCCCGGTCGAGGCGACCCATTCTTGCTACAACTATACAATTAATGTAGCTGCAGCATGGCTCTACCACGTAAAAACTACGTAGCCTAAGACTTAAGCAAACATTTTAAGCGGCCGTGACTCATGCCAAATGCAACTTTGCACACTTCACTCAGTTCAACCAAACTGGACGAAATTCATCCAAGCGTAGTCGCAGATAAAAGCTAGTATCGCACATATCTTGTAGGCGCAACGTCTTCGAGACGCAGCGATATTGCGTGGAAACAAAATAAACCTTCGCACGTTGGTGGTCGCTTGTTTATTATTCCAATATTTAATTTTAAACGGCCGCAATAAGTGGCAGCGTGGTGCTTTGAAGTGTACTGGCGTTTGCACACGTCTGTCTTTTTGTTTTAGATATTTTAAAAAGGCAACATTTCAGTTTTTGAAGTGAAAACTTCTTTAGCCGCGTTGAGCGTTGATGCATTTTTTTTTATTTGTGTTTATTTATAATGACAGTCTCGTTGTCCAAATTAATGAACTTTAAGCGTTTATCATTTTTAACTAAACGGTAATACAATTCTTATAGTCTCCTGGTTTTCTAATAAACATAAACACTCACGCTTGTCACCCAGAGGGTAGGCAGAGACTACGGACTTCCATTGGCACGATCCTGACACACTTCTCTCGCCTCCTTTACATCCATATATCTACGCATACACGCTCGTCGGCTAAGGGTACTCCTAATCTGGCCCATTTTCAATATATCGCCAATTTGTTCGATAAACCTTCGTCTAGGGCGTCCTTCCGACTCTTCCGTTCACGTCCGTTCCGTTCCGTGGTTTCTAATATATTGAAAATCGGTTATTGAGTTTTTCTGTCAGGAAATTCTCAGTAGCAGTCCAAAGATGGCGGTGTTTCACCCCGTACCGGAAAGCACGTAATCTCTGGTCCCATCGAATATGACGGTGAGGAA
This sequence comes from Parnassius orleans, assembly GCA_029286625.1. NCBI lineage: Eukaryota > Metazoa > Arthropoda > Insecta > Lepidoptera > Papilionidae > Parnassius > Parnassius orleans. The sequence continues at coordinate 731,139 of JAGSMP010000215.1, read as the reverse complement.
ATAGTGCACCTGTGCTTACCCACACACTATCATCCTGTCCTACGCAGATGGCTAATCTTCGTTAAGACTGGTCACCGTGACCGCAATTCGGTCTGCAGGACATAGTCACTAGCACCTGGGGTATTTTTTTGAAATGAAATGACAAACGAACTTACAGTTCACCTGATGGTGGTGAAGTGGCTACTGCAGTCCACGGATACCTGCCGTCAATTTCAAACGAAGAACACTAAGATGGAATTCCTAACAGTCATTAATTACTATTTGTGCTGCTGTTTTCCCGTCTGAAATGTTATTACCATTAATAACTCTTCAAACGGGAACACAGCAGCACACAAATGCTAACAGAAACAGGCAAGGGTGGTACCAATCCAGACGGAATTCTACCATCTAGTATGTATGTATTTATATATATATATATATATATATATCGTATAAATACCAGATGAGAAACGCTAAGGCAGTGCGATTTACTAACACTCGCTAGCGAAGAGACGTAGCGACAAAGGTTCAACTTCAACCGAGCTCACATTGCAGTACGCTTAGTTATCTATTATGATAAATAATTCCACTATAGGAGAGAGCAGTGCGGTATGTTAAGGTACAAGAGAAAAATAAGTCTCTAGCTAATTCAAAGCTTTCACTCTTATTGACAAAATAAATATTAATTGATTTAATTTTGAGTATAACTGTTATTAGTTAAATTTGCAAAAAAACTCTAGAAAATTGTTTTGACATAAATTAATTAGGCTAAGAAACATGGGAGAAGGCGCTGAATCCTGACATACAGGTTCTTGCCTGGTTTAGGATTCAGAGGTTTCATAGGCTATTTGTAGTGTAGTGGCGGGTAAGAATACCCACTAACCCATGTCTTCCCATGGGTGTCATAAGAGGCGACAGAGGGAAACTGAGGCAGAAGATGGGCAGCAGCATCTTTCTGATAACAGCAAAAACAATTAAAAAAAACTGCGGTTGCCAACCCGCTCGCCAAACGTGGCAACTACGGCAATATACCCCCCATGAATGAATAAATTTACGAAGAGACGGCCCCAGTCCCCGGCTTTTTTTTTTTTTTATAGGAGAGGGGCAAACGAGCATGCGGCTCACCTGATGGTAGTGATTACCGCCGCCCATGAACAACTGCAACACCAGAATTGCAGATGCGTTGCCGGCCTTTTAAGAAGGAGTAGGCTTTTCTTGAAGGTCCCTAAGTCGTATCGGTCCGGAAAATCGCTGGTGGTAATCGATTCCACAAGGAAGTTGTGCGAGGAAGAAAACTCTTCTAAATCGCACAATGGTGGACCGCCAATCATCCAGATGGTATGGATGGTATCTCGAGTTCTGTCGCGATGTGCGATGGTGAAATTGAGCGGCTGGAATTAGTCCGAACAATTCCTCAGAGCACTCCCCGTGGTACATGCGATAAAATACGCAAGAGATGCAACATCTCTACGCAGTGCCAGTGAGTCAAGCCGATCGGACAGAACTCGGTCGTCAACGATTCGAGCTGCTCTGCGCTGGATGCGGTCAAGTGGAAGGAGCTGGCACTGGGAGCCCTGCCCAGAGATGGGAACAGTATTCCATGTGGGGCCGAACTTGCGCCTTGTAAAGTTGCAAGCGGTGTGCCGGCATGAAATACTGTCCCCTCTGCTGAGCACGCCAAGCTTTTAGAGGCCAATTTGGCCTTCTCTTCCAAGTGACCACGAAACTGTACATCACTCGATATGTCGACACCGAGGATTCCGATACTGGCTGAGGCAACAAAGTGCCTTGAAACTGAGGAGATACGACAAAGGGGTTCTTTTAGCAGTAAACGCGCAAACTTGTGTCTTCTGGGGATTGAACTGGACAAGATTTAGTCGCCCCAGTCTGAGACTTTGTTCAACAAAGTCTCGACTTCAGACACAAGTTTGTTCCGGTACTCAGTGACGTTTTCCGAGAAATATTGGCACGGCCGGTGTATAAAGCATCACCAGTGCTGTCGTCTGCATAGCAATGAATGTTACCAGTTTGCAACATATCATTGATATGCAGAAGAAACAGCGTTGGTGATAGCACGCAGCCTTGTGGAACACCAGCGTTAATGGAAGCGTAATCGGAGCATGCACCGTCTACTACGACCTTGATGCTCCGATCTGCAAGAAAACTAGTGATCCAATTGCACAATTTCTCAGGAAGCCCATAGGAAGGAGCTTCGAAAGAAGCGCTTTGTGCCAAACCCGATCGAAGGCCTTCGCTACGTCAAACTAACGGCCAACGCCTCCCTTGACCCACTGCCTCCGCCCATCTATGAGTTAGGTAACCTAGAAGATCACCAGCTGAGCGACCTCGACGGAAACCGTACTGGCGGTCACTAATCAGCTGGTGATCCTCAAGGTACCGCATGAGCTGGCAGTTGATAACAGTTTCCATTACTTTGGAGAACAAGGAGGTGATAGCGATAGGCCTGTAGTTGGACGGATCTGAGCGGTCGCCTTTTTTAGGGATCGGGTGCACCAAAGCTGTTTTTCATGAGTTCAGGACTACGCCTAGGGAGTAGGAGTACCGCAAAAGATGCGTTAAAACCGGTGCTAACTCCGGAGCACGTCTTCAGCACAATAGGTGGGACTCCATCAGACCCACTCGACTTGTTGACGTCCAGGAGAGAAGTGCTTTACGCACCGAGCGCTGTGTAAACAGCACTTCCGCATGGAGCACTCACACCGCGGGATGGTAGGCGGTATGTTCCCCGTCATCAAGAGTCGAGTTGGAAGCAAAAGAGCCTAGCAGATCGGCTTTCTCCTTTGCGTCATGGGCCAGTGAGTCGTCCACCCTGTGCAGAGATGGCGAGATGGCTGACAGAAGTTCCTTGGACAGCCTTGGCGAGAGACCAGAATGCACGTGTTCCCGTAGGGAGGCGAACTAGTTTCTCGCCAATTCTGCCGATGTGCTCTGACTTTGCCTTGGCAATGACACTTTTGAAGGACCTGGAGGCGGAATTATACTTCTTTTTAAGAGCGCTAGTGTTTACATCCCGGGACGTTGATGCGTCAGCCCAGGCCCGGTAACACTCCTGCTTATAGCGTGATGCAACTTTACAGGAGCGACCAAACCATGGCTGAGTTCTGCCTCCGATAGGCACCACAGATGATGGAATAAATAATTCCATTCCTGAAGTACCACATCAGTGACAGAATCAGCAACAACGTTGGGATCATCCGGCGAGAAGCAAACCAGGATAGGATGCAAAAAAAGACCGCATCCCATCCCAATCGGCTGACCTATAGTGCCAAACACGGCGGCGAGCTGCAGATCGCAACTGCGATGGAAGCGTGAGTGGCACCGTGCTCCGGATCAGACAATGGTCCGAAGAGCCAAAAGGGCATCGACGGAGACCTGATATCCGTCCGGATGAGAGGTCAGCAGAAGGTCCAACAGGAAGGTACATGGTCTTCCACATCTGGGATCCGCGTAGGCGAAGTAACCAGTTGTGTCAGACCATATGCCAAAACAAAGTCATAAACAGATCTACCCGCATGATCGGTTAAACGGGAACCAAGCCATTCAGCGTGGTGGGCGTTAAAATCACCGAGCATCACGATCTCTGCGGAAGGGACCTGTTGTAGCACGGAGTCTGCACCCATTTGGACGTGGTCGATGAGTCGGTCTGTGTCGGCATTACCGCTATGGGACCTATAGAGGCACCCGTAGATGCGAGGATGGTCGTCGCTGTCTACGCGCAGCCATAGGATGGACAGGTCCGTACCTTCAAGACTGCCGAGGCGTCGATAACAGATGTCCTCTCTGACGTACACAAACTCCAGCCCGGGGCACAAAGGAGTGTTCCAATTTGTACCCTGGGCAGGAGAGATACGAAGTATCAGCCGGAGAGGACACCTGTGTCTCGGTTAGAAAGAGCAAGGCCGGCTTTGCCGTCTCCAGATGGTAGTGGACAGCGTTAAGGTTTGAATGAAGTCCCCTGATATTGCAGAAATCCACGGAAAGCGTAGCAGGGGTTGCCTTTGTCTTTTTGCTCCGCTTGCCCCGAGCAGGTTTCGTCTTGAGCGGAATTTCGCCCCCCCCAGAATACGCGGGGCAGCCTGAGCACCCACGCTCAGAAAAAGTAGGGTAGCATGGGCGTGGATGCTCAGCGAGGATTCTCCAGGATGCTGGTACCCTCCTGGGGTAGTCTTCTGTTTAATTCCACTACCATGTTGATTGGGGGTTGGGCCTCCGGCCACCTGCACTCACCAGGCGAAATGCAGAAGTAAGCTTCTACTTCACGCTGGTATTCTGTGAGTCGTGGTACCACCCCGGTTTGAGCCGGCCCATCCATGCGACAGCAAAAGCTGCCGCGTGGCTCTACCACTGTTAAAATATTCCTGGCTACAATGGCGAAAAAGGTTCTCGAGTGAAAAAGGTTCTCAAGTGGCGGCTCGTACCGGTGGACGAAGCCCACTAGATGGAGTGACGAACTGGTAAGACGTGCAGGAAGTCGATGGATGCAGGTGGCTCAGGACCGTGCTTTGTGGCATTCCTTGGGGAGGCCTATGTTCAGCAGTGGACTTGTGATGGGCTGTAATGATGATAATGATAGGCTATTTGTAACCTCAAGATTATTATTATTATTATTATTATTAATTATTGTCAATGGTTTGATAATAAATGCCATAGTGCGGAAAGGAATAATTAGTTGTGAGATTGATTATGCCGAATATTCCGTCAATTACCAACCACTTGAATGAGGTACTGTTGATCGACTTTTGACGGAAAATATGTGAATATATCAGAAACGCTGGACTCAAATTACTCAAATTTGGGGTAAGTAGCATTACCAATGTGTGGTTACTTCCCATGTAACGTATGCTAGCTGGCGATTTAGCAGCGTAGCTCTACCAAGTAAAGTAGTAAAGGCATGCTGATAATGGATTGAACCTACAAAAATCGATAAAGCTTTCTTAAAGCGAATATATTTCATGTAAAAGATATGTCATGTAAAAGTGTTATCGATTATTAGGATTGCGTACCCAAGAGGCAAAACGAAACCATATTAAAATCACTCTGCTGTCTGTCGGTCCGTATGTCACGGACACATGAAAAAGCAGCCGAAAAATATTTTTCCTATCTAAGCATATGGGGTGATATCCATTGTCTTAGTACACATTTAGGGTGCTTTTCCACTAGATATGTACTATGCTACGTTGCTATGGATGCGTTTGATATCCACACATTCAATCATATTCATTGGTCCATATAGTACTGGTGGAAACAGGTTCAACTAAGCTATGTTTTTATATGGATGGATGCGTGTTCTGGATGCGTGCTATGGATGGTCGTGAGTGGTGTAGTTATGTGCAGAGCAGAGCTCCCGTGCCGTCCCTACTGTCGAGACATTGCATAGCTCGAGCTGCGCATCTTCCTCGCACAGCTACAACGCGGCATCTTCATAGCACATCTTACTCGCCCTGCTACATAGATTAGCATCAGTGGAAACGGTAACATAGTTTCATAGCTTAGCTTTCACATCTTCGCAGCATAGCTGCATAGCACATCTCTGGTGGAAAAGCACCCTTAATATATGTATCATTTCTTATTTTATCTTTAAAAGAAAGTCGTCAATTAAAAGTTCTCATTTTTTGACTATTTTTTTGTTACGAGGTCTATCTCAAAAACTAAACTAATAAGGAATTTGAATATTCTATATATTATGTACCAATAATTTATTTAAAATAACAAATACTGACGACACTTCAGTGTCTTTTTGGAAGCTGTGTTGACGAGTTTGGGCTCCACGGATTTTATGTAAGAAAAGTACAGAGATCCTGTCAAAGTTCTCTGAACGACCTTATCTGAAGGGCTCTTGCCTGTATAGATGTTTACTCAGTTTTAGAGTGTTCTGAAATACTTCAAGACTATGGCAGTTGACCTGACGGTATGACGGTTTGATCCCTTGGGAGAGACATAGACTTTGGCGACCTTTCTCGTTTTTTTTTTAAATAGAATAAGGGTGACAAATGAGCACACAGTCCACCTGATGGTAAATGGATGCTGTGTAAGAATCAAATGCAGATTAAGATAGAATATCTCGTTTTTCGTTTAGAGCCAGGGCGGGCTCAGAGGTGGCTTAACTGAGTAAATGGCGTAAATATGGGTTCTCTGAGAGATGACCACATTTGCTGTAGACGCTATCGGTCCGTGGGGTCCACGTGCGCTGAATATTCTTAAAGGAACTATATCCGCTAGTTGCCGTCGCTGGTGACAAGAGGGCTGGTTTTTTCACAGGCTAAGTATATATATTAAAGGAGTCGCAGGAAGGGTAATAATACTCTTAATTACTTGTTGTATGCTTTTACTAGTGCTCAACACGAATAGCCCGTCAATAATTATTGCAATCGCTTTTATAATATCGCACAACGGTGGTAGCCTATCCCTACTACAATACAAAACTGAACCTAGCAACAGTTCGAATGTGTAAGAATCATACAATCGAAATACTTTTATAATATTAAAATAAGTGAAACACTGTTATAAATATTACTGATAAGTGAATTAATTACAAATGCGTAGAAAAAGAAATTACTTATATAATATTCATTTTAAATAAATATCTCAAATTCTAAATTTAAAAAAACTGAGAAAATTATTTATGATTAATATGACAATACAATGACTTATAATCAATTTTTATAATTAAAAAAGAATAATATGAAACAAAAACGATAAATATACAATTATTACTTCTAATGATTAATAATAGAAATGATGTAACAATCACTGATAACATTTCATGCAAAGGCTAAAAGTATAACGTTGTTCCTTTCGCCGTTTTATCTCAGATGAAAGGAATTTAAAAACTTAAAAATGATATTTTGACAAAATATTTTTTATTTCCTATGTCGAAAAAGGAATTACCTATATTTCATTTCATTAAATTTCATTCAGACTTTCATAGATTCTAAAAATAAAATTATTAAACACTCCCCTTTAATATTTTTTTTAATATGATAATAAATATTGTATATCATTATATTATGTAAATGAAAAGAAGAAAAACATTATTGTCAAATTGTGTTAATATTTTAACTTACAAATGCCGTAGTTGAGAATTTAAACGGGTACCTAAAATAAACAACATAAAAGCGTCCTTTCGCTCGCCGTTCCGTTGATAGATAAATGTTTCTAATAGCCGCTTCCAATTCTTTAAAAGTATTATCGTTATAAATACATTTTTTATTATTATAATCTTTCTCATATATTTTTTCATTATTAAAATCACTAACACCATCTCAAAGTATTAGTTTTTAAAATAAAATGAAAAAAGGATTTATAACAAAACTTCTAACAAAAAATAATAGCTTTTAGTGTGCCGCATAACATTTTTACTTTACTGTTCTTTTCCTATAGGCGATTGAGAGTTCTCAAACGTTTGATTCTATAATTTGAAAATTGCACAGTGTAAGAGACGATTATGGGAAATGATTGAAACATCGCATGGAAAAAGGTGACGTTTTAACCATGTCGTATAGAACAGACCTAAAATATCCAGGCATGTGATAGGAAACAGCGTGAAAAGTACGAGACGTCTGGTTTGACAATCGCCAATCTCACGCGGAACCCAAGCGTAGCATGGCAAATCTTTCTAACAATAGATAGGATTAATATTACAAATTTTTTATTGCATTCAAAGTTTAATTTGAACTTATTACTCGACTGTATGCCGTGTAGTAGCGGTGTAAGACAACCCACTACCCCATAATATCATACCATGGGTGTCGTAAGAGGTTTCAGAGGAAAACTGAAACAGAAAATGGGCAGCAGCGTCTCTCTGATACCGTTATAGCCTATGAAAAGTCCACTGCTGAATATAGGCCTCTTCCATTGATCACCCCATAGGATAGCATAGGTGATTACTACACGCAACGGGCCTATGGAGGCCTTCGGATCCAATATAACAACGCGTTCCTGGTGCTGATGGAGCTGTCTCGTCGCTGCAGCGCATCAGCGATGTTTGCTCAAGCTCATGTAGATTGTTTTTACGCAACTATGCGTAAAAGAGCTGCATCTCTGGTGCGCAGGGTTAGGGCCAGCCCCAACGGCATTCTAAAAATGATAGGTGACAAAGGGTACTGTCCCTATCTGCAACACTGTTGTAGAATGCATTTGCCCAGCAACTAATTGACTGCTGGCATATGCATTATATAGCATTAAGTAAAAAAAAATTAAATAAATAATTTTAATGCATGTATCCAATGTTAAGATAATAATAGAATATTTAATTAAAATTTTATAGTAATTATAATTCTCAAAAAGCTAGTGCAATAATGAGTCCTAGATACTTGAAATTAAATAAATAATAATAAAATAAATAGAATGTTTGCCATAGTTGTCACGCTTCGCAGCGGGTTGGTACCTACCCGCAAGTTTTTTTTTTTAGTTGTTATTAGAAAGACGTTGCTGCCCACCTTTTGGTTTGTTTCCCTTTAACGCCTATTACGACACCCACGGGACGATACAGAGTAGTGGATATTCTTACACCGCCACTATTCGACGCTATCTGTCTGATAACTACACAATAATAATCTAAATTTTATAATCTTAACTTTGTAATACATAAACTAAATAATAACCTGGAAGCCATAAGAGAATGGTCGTGTAAATATGGCGTTTCAGTTAATCCAGCCAAATGCAAAGTCATAATCTTCGGAAGTTCCCAATTATTGGCTAAGATTGATTATGGGAATCTCTCTCCTGTAATTTATAATTTAACTTTGATTCCATATTGTGATTCTATAAAAAATCTTGACTTGTACATGGACAAAACTATGACCTGGAAATTGCAGATCTCTGAAGTAAGTCGTAAAGTTTTTGCCACCTTGCGTTCCCTTTATCATCTTAAAAATTTTCTACCTTTCAAAACCAAGCTTACGCTTGTTCATTCCTTCATTCTACCTGTCATCGATTATGCAGATGTATGTTACCCAGATCTGTCACAAAATCTTCTAAACAAGTTGGAGCGCCTTCTTAATAAGTCCATAACGTCAATTTTAGGTTTACGTAAGTATGACCACATATCTTCCTGTCGTTCAAAGCTTAAATGGCTACCTACCTATATGTCAAAGGGGAAGCTCCAGAATTTTAATTGTACTTTCTTCAATTTTAAACGATCCAAGGTCACCTCCTTATATTAAGGATAACTTTAATTTACTTCATTCGATTTACGGTCGAACACCACGACAATCAAACCGTCCGAGGATAAGGTTTCACAGCATAGGTCTAATTTTTTCAGGTCCTCTTTCACGATACAGGCTATACATCTTTGGAACACCCTCCCCAATGATATTAAGAATGCAACAAATAAAAACTCATTTAAATTACTTCTACGACAACATTACCTGAGGGCACTTACAAATGACATTATTTTTTTCTCTTCAAATATTTATTTATTTATATATTAATACGAATATTTATTTATGTAGTTTATATGCATGTATACACATTACATATATGTATGTATGTATTATTGTATGTAAATATACGTTATATGTATGTATATTTAAATATATGTTGTGTATGTATGTACTATGTGTATATTATATTTTAATATAATATACACATAGTACATACCGTGGTAGCTCAGATGGTTAGCGCTCGCTGTAAGTTACACAGTACGCGAGCAACCCGGGTTCGATCCCCGCCGGCACCAACGAAATTGTTAATTGCAATTTTAAGTGCTGATTTACCACGTGCTCGGCGGTGAAGTAAAACATCGTGAGGAAACCTGCATGTCTGAGATATCAAAAAAAATATATTTCAAAGATATGTGAAGTTCGCCAACACGCATTGGGGCAGCGCGGCGGACACTTCTTTGCCCTAAAACCCTCTCAGAAATGAGAGGAGGCCTGTGCCCAGCAGTGGCACGTATATAGGCTGTAACTTTACTTTTAACTTTTTACACTTTATTTATGTATTATGTTTCGCACCTGCCTACAATTGTTTTTGGCACCCAGGGTTGACTGGCAGAGAATGCCACATGGCATTAAGTCCGCCCTATGTACCCTTTACCTTAAGGTGTTACATTTAAGTTTTTAAATAAATAAATAAATTAATAATAATAAAAAACCTCGGTAATAATAATAATGAATCCGACTGCTGCGGAGCTTAAAAAGAAGGTAGTGTTTATTGCTGGTATGTGTATATCCGATATACTATAACTGTTTCTATCTCCGCTCGTAATTTCTAAATTAGTGATGAGATTCGGACAAATATATCGCACAATAATTTAAAATTAAAAATTTTGTACAACCGACTTCAATATAAATTATTAAGAATAACACAAAAACTATTGGTCAAACCTAGATCAAATTTATACGGGACCACATGAAAAGCACCAGCTTTCAAATAAAAAAAGAATCATCGAAATCGGTTCACCCAGTAAAAGTTATGAGGTAACACACATAAAAAAAAAGAAAAAATACATACAGTCGAATTGAGTACCGTCTACTTTTTGAAGTCGGTAGAAAACTGTCGAAAACTTGCGATAAAAAAATATCAAAATTACACGCAAGGTAGGTACTTTGTATTGTACCTAATATGTAATTTATAATTTTTTTAATAAAATTAAAGTGACAAACGAACTCAGAAGTCCATCTGAAGTTGTCTACTGCAGCCAATGGACATCCGCAGCCGACTTCAAATAAAGAAGGCTATAGGTGCGCTGTCACTCTGAGGTCTAAGGTAAAATGCCTCACATATCCTGTAATTTTACTTCTTTACGCCAAACGTAAAATACCCAGAACGGCGACGGAGAACGCAGCGACAAAATGAAAGACGTCAGGATCTGGGATCGCCAATCCGCATACCAAGCGTGGTGATTAAACGGGCCTTTTCACAGGCTGGTGAACTGCAACACTGATCTCTTGTGAAGAACTGTTTACAATAGTAGCAGTAGTGTAATGTTATTGTTTTTTTTTCTCTTCTATCATAAACTTCTTGTTGTAGAGAAAGTCCACGGAATAACTTATCATTTACGGCCTTATTACAAAAAGAAATTAAAGTTAGTCTCAGGTTTAAACAAAAATGCATATCATGAAAGAATTTCCGCGGTACTAAAATGTAATGTATGGAATTTGGCAAATTTCGCGAACACTGTGACGCCGCGGCTAAGTGATTTCTTTAGTTAGATAACTATTCTTAAAGCACGTTTCATAATAGACGTTGTGTGTTCGATCTGATATTAGCGTAAAGATAAAAAATCACAACTGTTATTTCTAATGCGCAAATAGCAGACAAATTTCTCTCAGATTAGATAGTATTTTTTACTTTAAAAAGTATTTCACGGAACCGTACAAAATGTCAATTTAACGACGTCAATAACGATGAATGCGTCTACAAATTTTATGATAAGATAGGACCACGTGTAGGGCAAAAGCAGTCTGCAATATGTTAATTTTTTACGGCCCAATGACTTAACAGCTGCTTCAAAATTCTCTCGAAATATCCTTGTTTAAATTATATTGGGGATTGTTCAATAGGTCAGTTTTTAGAAGGGCAAATAAGCATGATAAACTGCAATACTAATAATAATAATAAAATGGCCGGTCAATTATTTAATTATCAGTTATTTCAGGGAAACTTTTTTGCACAATTGACGAGAAGCAAGCACACTATCTATCTGATTGTAAAGTATCATAGATTATGAACTTATATACGGATGCGGTGTCACACGAGAACTAAGATCGATGGCCTTGTTAACATTAAGTTGTCGTCACTCACCATACGAAACACAGCACTATTGTACTGATATTTTACGTTACTATTGTGAGTGTAGTCCTTCGATGATTACTACGGTATATTTACTACGGTATACGGTATGTTTATTCGGCTGCAGCACGAATGTATCGGTCGGAACAGTATTAACTGTACATCTAGATCGCAGACATATCTACTAACTATTTCTCAAAATTCCAACCATGGCTGTGCTTCAATTGTGTAGTGAAATACGCTTTTAAAAACTATAATTATAAAAATATAACATGAAACACAATCCACGTGGACCTATGAAAAAAATATTTGACATACCCCTATCGCGAAATAATACCTCCCGGAATCAACCCATATCAAGGTTATGTCGACTTTACGAGGATTATAGCCTTCGCTTTACCAACCTTGATATCTTCAAATCTAGCCTGGTTCGCTTTAGAAATGTTTTGAAAGACATTCTCAAGGACATCCCCTTTGATTGATATTCGTTATAGTTACAGTTCTTGATTTGTTGGATTTATGAGCCCGTTAGTTTAAGCAATTGACGAAATTGAATTGACGGCTCCGTGGCGCAGTGGCTTAGCAATGAGTTGTTGCGCTGGGGCCGCGGGTTCGAATCCCGCACGGAACAAGTATTTGTATGGCCTACAAATAATTGTTCCGGGTCTGATGTTTGTCCTCGTGCAATTTATGTTTGTAAACTGTCTCCACGATACAGGAGAAAATCCTAGTGTGGGGTAACGTTTTAAAAAAAAAAAAGGCAATTTTATTTAAAATGTTTGTTTCTCATTCTTGGCATGCCGTGATAACACGTATAAGGATTATGTCTTGTATCACACCATTATTATTGTTATAGCTTTAAGTCATGATTTAATCTGTTGTGTAGTCCAATAAATAAATAAATAATTAAAATATCGGAGATTATTTGTAACGGTAGTTAAACAAAAAGGAAAACAACTCAATTCAATAGAGAAAATGACTGGGTGCTACCATCTGCATGGAATTCTGTTTATAATAAAATTAATACAAATCTAACGTACTACTATACCTACTACTATATTGGTTACCTTTGCCTTTCAGACTGGAACACAGAAGTGCATGCGTTGCAGGTACGACGGTGAACTCTTAGGCAAAAAGGAGATCTACCAGACTACCTGCTAGGCAAACAGCAAAGTTGATAAAAAGGGAGTAGTGATAACGGTATCCGTAATTTAATAAACATTTCGCTTGACGCTATTCAATATTTCAATGATTAAAGACTGCGTATATGAGGACAATATGGGTGGCCACAATGACTCAGCATTTCTTCTAGAAACTTCATAAATAAAATGATTTTTTTGGAATCATTGGCATGTTTCATTTCACATTCTACATATGGGATATTTTCAAATGTTTAAAAAAGTGAAATTTTGCCAATTTAATTCATTGCAACTTCTTTAAACACCTTGTAGTGGCAACGTAAGCGAGTACCCCATATCACTTCGTGGGTATCGTAAAAGAGGACAAGGGAAAACTGAAAACAGATAATGAATTTATTTTCTTGTTTTTTTGGGCTGTTTTCCTCTGTCGCCTCTTGCGGTACCCACAGAACGATATGACGTTGATGTTTTTAAACCGTCAATACATGGACGTATTTTTTTTATAAAATTAGAATTTACAGATCATTTCTTTAAAGGTGCATACTAAAATTCTTTCCTTGATGCAACAAGCAAAATTAAAAAATAACTCAATATATATACATATAAAACTCAAGCAAAAAATCAAGTGTAACTTCAAAAGCCAATTATTTTGCAATCTATTCGTTCAAAGTAAAAAATTGAAACTTCGTGAGATAACGTAGAAAATGCAGATTCAATAGAAAATAAGTGTTACCCGTAACTCTCCGTTACAAGCGCGACATAAATCATCAGCTTTTTTACCATAGATAGAAAGATTAGAACCCGCTCGTCGCCACCAACACTCGACTTGACATTCAACATGTGTTCAAACCGATAAGTGTGTTGCGAATGTAAAATTAAAAAAGCGGTTTTAAGAACTGAAGATACAACTATACTATATTAATAGTATAGTTGTAGCACGAATGGGTCGGCTCGACCGGGGAAGGACCACGCTCTCACAGAATACCAGCGTAAAATGACAGCTTAATGCTGCTGTGTTTCGTATGGTGAGTGTAGAGAACCGGATACCCTTTTACTGGAAAAGAGGCTTTCCATCTTAGTCCTCACGGCTGACAACGCATCAGCATTTTAATTCGCAAACGAAGATAGATGTAGATGTCTATGGGCCACAGAAACCACTTACTATCAGGTGGACTGTGTGCACGTTTGTCACCCTAATTCTATAAAAAAAAAAAAAAAAAACAAGAACTGGGAATAAGAATTTTATAAGTGGTATATCAAATACTAGAACAGAAAAATTCATTCTGGTTAAAAAATACAATCAGAGCTAGATATACACCTTTCCAAGAATATACCGGGATATAGCTCAATTACAAAATGCCCTAAATAGTTGAGCTGGCGGTTTGGAGGGCGCAGAGCCGAGACCACACTCTGGCATATTTGGAACAACGCATCTGCCTTTGATTCTTAATCGATAATAGATGTCGATGTCTATGGGCCACACAGCATTGAACTGAATACTCTTTAGTCATCCTTACTTAAAGTTAAAGAAAAATAGGTTTACAGACGAAATACGTCTCACTGCTTGGCACGGGCCTCCTCTTATTTTTGAAAGGGTTTTAAGGCAAGGAAATGTCCCCCAACATCTCAGCATGCGCCAATGCGTGTTGGTCGACTACGCGCTTTCGAATTTTTTAATTTCTTAAACATGCTGGGTTTTCTCACATGGTTTTTTTATTATTAGTAAATTAGCACTTAAAATCGCAATTAATAATTTCATAAATGCCGGTCGTGATCGAACCCTGGTTGCCAGCGGGTAGACAGAAAAGACGATTTTTTTTAATAATATTGTTCTATGTCAAAACACAGTAATACTCATTTGCTTTAAATTTAAAAACTTTAAAAATATTTTTAAAAGCCCTCAAAATAGTGCATTAGCAATAATAAGTAATTACGAAATCAAACTCACTAGAAAAACGTTACATCCCCAAGGCCGCGCTAGCCGACGGCTAATTACCACAAAAAATGTCGCCCACCCTGCAGTCTCATTAATTTACATTGACATGTTATGCCATACACTCATGCACGCTTGTGTTGTTTAAAGACTTACACACTTCACATTTCGTTAGTTTAGGCAGATTATTTATATTAGGAATTCCAATACGAGAACATATTAAAGACAGAATGTTATGCTTTCAATTGCTGTCTCTTAGTGAAATTCCATCATTTACGACTATTAAAGTCCACTGCTGAACATAGGCCTTCCACAAGAAAAGCCACAAAACACGGTCCTGGGCCAACTGCACTTACCGGTACGAGGTTGTCACTTAAGAACCGTCCTTCCCCATCCGTTGTCAGTTCTTTGAGCTACATGGCCGGCCTACTGCCACTTCAGCTTACTGATCCGTTGGGCCATGTCGGCTATGGCTTAAGACTTAGCCTGAAGACATTTGCTATTACGATCGCCAAGCCACCTGCCAAGCATGATGATTAAGGCAAATACTTCCTTAAAGGAGGGAGGCCCATGCCCAGCAGTCGATTTTACGAGATGTTCATGGTGATGATGGTGATAAATTAATATTAAAATAATTATGATTTCTTATATTTACGCGAACACTACACATTGAATAAAACTATTTTTTACGGATTTTATCGCGTTTAATTTACTATTTTAATTCCCGACGTTTCGGGTGCTTTACAGCAACTCATGGTCACGGGGGACTGAGATGTTTGACGTCCCGATGTCGCAGTTAGCCCAGCTACCTTCAGTTTTTTATATTATTTTTTGGTTCGATCTACGCAGAATTAGCTTACAGTATCTTGAAGTTTTGCAGTGGTATGCTTGGGTTTGGATTTAATTTTGTTAATTATAGGATCCCAAGCAGATGGCAGCACCCATCCATCTTCTCTATTGAAATTAAGATGTTTTTTAATTTCAATAGCCTCGCGTATCATCCTTGGTAGGAATCGGTGTTCTTTGCGAGGATTTGTGGTCTGTCAAATCTGATGTAATGGCGGGGACGATCTTGAACATGTTCACAGACTGCAGACTTCCCAGAGCGTCGGTGCTTCACGTCAGCTATATGTTCTTTCACGCGGGTTTTAATGGATCTTTTTGTTTGTCCTATGTAAGAGAGACCACACTCGCAATCAAGCTTGTACACTCCTGCATCTTGTAGAGGGATATTACACTTGACGGATGGTAAAATTGACTAACTGTGACATCGGGACGTCAAACATCTCAGTCCGCCCCGTGACCATGGGTTGCTGTAAAGCACTCGAAACGTCGGGAATTAAAATAGTAAATTAAACGCGATAAAATCCCTAAAAAATAGTTATATTCAATTAAAATAATTAATTATTACATTAATATCAAATTTAAAAATGAAATAAATATTAAAAATATTTATTAAATGGACCAATTAAATAAAAGATAAATTGAGTGTAAAAGAAAATATTGTAATTTTTTATAATTATTTTTTTCTTCCTTCGATAATGTACTCGTACGATCGCATATTACCCGTGTCAAGTGATAAGAAATTATTCACAGACTGCAGAATTTATATGCATATATGCAGAGCTTATTTGCTTTACAGTAAATAATTTTTTTATAAGCTTCTTCAAATATGTTGATGTGACACATTGCAAAGGTTTTGAAACATTTTGACGGCAGCTTGAGCCAGCAAACAGTCGATGACGACAGTATCTCAAGACTCCTAAGCAGACACAATAACTTCAGGTTTAGGTACATAACCATTGGAACACTTGTTTTATCGTCTCAATCAATTCACATGCGCAAACATTTAGTACACAAAATTGCACAACTTTTACGATCGACTTTAAAAAAGGTATACTTTAAATATTAAAAGTTATCAAGACTCAAGTAGAAGACTGTTAGGGCTGGTGTAGAAGACGAGAAAAAAGTCCGTCAAGAATGCGGTACATACTTGTAAGTAACTAGATAATATCATAGGTACGGCAAATTTTAAACCAATTAGTACTACTTAGGCTTGCGCTAAACAAGAAGCACTAATATAATATTAGAGTTTAACCCATTCGCTGTCCCGTGTACTACATACCTATAGTTCATTGCTATTGTCTTACTATTGTGTCTGAAAATCGGACAGTGAAAGTGTTACGAAAACTTATACAACACACACTGATCATGAGCTGTGATGTTTCTAGTAAGAGTACTAAGTCTTAGTCATAAAATTAATGTATTGTCATCGGTCCTTGATACGTCTGCAATTTTGGTTTGAATGACAAATTTCTATTACATTCATCCATACAAACTTAAAAAACATTTTCAGTGAAAAATCTAATGTTCAAGTGGGGTGACGAAAAAAATATTTTATCTATAGAATGGGGGTGGCGAAAAAATTTTTTATTTAGAATGGGGTGACAAACGAGCACACAGTCCACCTGATGGTAAGTGTGGCCCATCTGTGGCCCATAGACACCTACATTTATCTTCGATTAAGAATCTAAATGTAGATATGTTGTCACCCCTGAGGACTAAGATGGAATGCCATGTTACCAGTAAAAAGAGTATCCGGTTATCTACACTCACAATACGAAACACGGCAGCATTAAGTTGCTGTTTTACGCTGGTATTCTGTGAGAGCGTGGTCTTACCTATGAATAGACATCCACAGCTACAACAGAATATAGCTGCAGCGTGACTCTACCACTCTGATATAAAGCGTGTAATAAGAAATCAGCATTGTCACAAGCAAAGTTCTAAAACTGCTCTTGACAGCGAAATTCTATCATCTATAATACCTAATTTTCAGTGAAAAATCGAATGTTCAAGTGGGGTGACGAAAAATGGCTGTTGTGTTTGTTTCTTATATTTTTTTATTACTGTCTGTACTCTGACAGTCAGTTTTGAATGTGGTTAAAAACGACTGGCAGCCCTATTAACTTAGTTCATTCATAGCTCATAACAGGTGTAACCGAACTGGCAGTGCATACAAGTAGCAAAGATTAATTCGCGTGCTAATCACAATCTGTCGTTTTGCGCGGATGCGTATTAGTGCTGTGACAGTGACAAAATTCACAAATACAAAGCACGGATATCTTGGCGGGTAACGTCGCTTGTCAATCGGCAGCGCGGGAAACGCATGCGCGATCGATGACAGATAGATGAATGAGCGCTATCAGAGAAGTGCGTTCTGAACGCACGGAATTCTTCGCAGTCGTTTGTGTTATGCCAATGATTGTTTGTAGCTCGGTATGTAAATGCTATTTAACCCTCGCTTTTGTTTGAATAATATTCAAGCATTCAGAACAAACAGACAGCACACATGTAGTTTCGATGTTCGATGTAGAACCTAAGGGATTTTACTTTTAAACGAACAGGGCTAAGAAACAATTCTTCAATCAACAAATGGAAGTTTTTCATGAGATAAAATTAAAGATTTTTGAATAAAATATATTATACAGTCTTGTTGTAGTTTATTTTATGAATATGTATCTAACTTTCATCTGGCGATTGAAAAATCAGCCTTAAGGTAACAAAAATTGTTTGATGGTTCATAGATTAAACTTTTATATATTATTTTATATACGATTTAGAATTGAGGAATACATTTTTACCATTATTTAGGTTACAAATTATTGGTTTAAATGTTTTATATTAAGGAAATTTATATGATGCAGAGTTAATAAGCACCTCTTTAGCCGTCTTTGAACAATACCAGATGGTTTTAGTTACTTTGAATTAATAATTTTAATGAGAATTTCAGAAAGGAAATAAGGAATATGTGATAAGTGATAAGACGGATTGGATTCTAATTAGCAACTTAAAATGATTCCCGCCTTTCTGACTCACGAAGCTTTCTCATTAGGAAAGGAAAGTGTAATCGCATTCGGAACGCTGAACCGGATCGTGACGAGAGCTATGTGTGCTAAAATTATGAAATTTTGAAAGAAATATTGTACATTTCGAATAAAAATAAAAAGGTTTTGAATTTAATTCGAAACATGCATTTAGCAGATTCCATATTTAAATTATTGCTACATTGAGACTACTTCAAAACATTTAAAAAGTAAGTCGCAATGTCCTTAAATAATTATTCTGCCGCTCAGTATCTTATTTTATTTCGTTTGTTGTTGTTAATTATATTGGTAATAGCTGATGATGCTAGAGCAAGCTCTTGTCAGGACTCAGGACACAGTAGGCACTATTATAGTCGTAAACTCGCGTACATATTCGCTCTTAGACTTTGTTTAGTACCTAGATTAAGAGTAGCGTAATCAGAAGCTCCTTAATTAACAGGTTTTCCAAAATTCCACGTTACTCAGAGAGATGCTTTTTAGCCGTCCAAGTGGCCAGCGGGAACTAATGACTTATTTATCATAGCGTTTTAGGAGTACAATTAAAAAGTATATTAATTGTACTCAATACTCATTGCTACAATCGTTACATTATATGTTGAGACTGATCAAGCTTCAAAATTTGAAAGAAACATCATTTCAGTGATGATTTAAAATATAAAATCTAATTAATAGACATAGCTGGCAGCTACCTCGGACAAAGAATTAGTCTAGCTATTCAAAGGGGGAACGCTGCCAGTATCTTCGGAACCTTGCCTAAAGGGCCTCCTTTTTAATAATATATTTTAGTTATTATAATATATTTTTTAAGGTTTTTAGTTTTAGGTTCATTGTTCTAGTATATATTTTGTTTTTAATATTGTATATAATAAAATATCATTAATAGACATTAGTTTATTTTCCCAAGGAATGCCAAAAAACACGGTCCTAAGCCGCCTGCATCCATCGACTTCTTGTATATCTTACGCAAGTAATCTAGCTTAAATAAGGTTCACAGAATATGGACCGAAGCCTGCAATCATAATTTTAAATGCAAATTTTAAGAATTAATATGGCTGATTTATAATTTTTTTTTTCTAATTGAATGAATTATCAAATTTAAGTTTCAAATTTGAATTATATCTTGCACAACAATTGACGATTAGTTTAAGTAGGTCTAAGTCAAAACCGAGCGAAGTAGAGAAGAAAATATGGTGACGTGAACATATAAGTTAATAATAATAATGTTATTAATTTATGTTGGCTGGCGGCCCGCATGCTGGCGCTGGACGCGACAGCATGCGGGCCGCCAGCCGAGCGCGAGTACTGCAAGACCACCTAGCAGTCCCTCGCATCCATCATCCCCACCAGATGGCTTGGTGTCGGCAGGGTCCTCTCGGACTCGGCAAGCGGCACCGCCGCTGGTGGAGTACGCCGCATGCGTTGGACAAAATATATGAACATAAACGCATTGCGGGCGTACTATAGGGCGAAAGGGAAGAAACTGGAGGAACAGCGTATCGGGCTCGTATACCGCTTTTTGCTGAGCTGGAGCCGTCTGTTCCGTCACAGAGCAAAACCTGGCAGACCGAGTTCGGTACATCATACGCTCGAAAATATTTGATGATGCCGAACTCGAACGACTACGGCGTGAGGCTATTCCTCATCGAATGAACCAGCTATAGCTGGGGATGCGGCTCCTAAGGCCATAGACCAGCAGCCATATGTGGAAGCCGCCATGGATCTTCCCGCTTTGGTTGATTCAGGCGATGATGGAATGGTCACCCAAGAACTAGAGCAGATGAGGAGTAAATTGAGGAGGCGATTGTGGAAATGCGCTGTACGCCTCTCGAAAATCGACCGCGACTCCCACGCATAACCCTAAGCAAGCGGAATCGGGATGTCGTGACGGCCCTGAACCCATTGCTGGCAACCTTTTGAAACCAGCCGACCTTTGCGATACGGACTCAATACTCTTTGGCGCCGCATTGGCAGTTTGCCGTATTGTTGGTGCCAAACTTCCCACGTCTGGACGTGCTACTGGGCAAAGTAGCGCTATCCCAGCCTGGCGAAGAAGGATTGAGGACCGTATCGCAAAGGCAAGGGCCTCATCGGCAGACTGATAAGCTTCAGGTCGGGCAATAATAGGCCGAGAATTGTGCGCACCGTCAGGATGGCGTTTGCTGGGACAAATATCAGTTTGTCTCAGCCGGATATAACGCAAAACTGACGGAGCGCATAGACGACCTGAAGCAGAGAATCGCTGCTTGGGGAAGCGGATTCGGCGATATACCGAGAGGTCGACACGGTTCAACCAGAATCGTCTCTTCCAGAGTGATCAGAAGAGGCTCTATGAATCATTGGAGCGACCGATGGTACGTGAACGGGCTCAGCACCAAATCAGGCCGATACTATCGCATTCTGGCGCGGCCTGTGGTCAGAGCCCGTAAACCACAGCGAGGGCCCTTGGACGGAAGTTGTGGCGAGTCAGTGCGAGTGTTACGCCCATGGACCCCGTCATCATAACGCCGGATGACGTAGCTGAGGCGGTCCGTAGGGCCCGAACTGGAAAAGTCCGGGACTCGACGGACTGCATCACTACTGGCTGAAGGGTTCGTGGTGTGTCACGCTGTGCTCGCCTGACAGTTTCAAGAGGCTCTCGACCAAAAGTCACTCCCGAGCCTCTTCACTACTGGGATCACTCATTTGGTTCCTAAAGACCGATTCCACAGACCCGAGCAAATACCGCCCCATAACCTGTCTACCTACCATATACAAGACACTAACATCCGTTTTGAGCGCGAGAATCACTCGTCACCTGAACGCAAAGCAGGTGATGTCGCGCGCTCAAAACGGATGTCGGGGCGGTGGTCGTGGAACCAAGGAACCACCTCATTGACGCGGTCATTGGCAAGGTGGTTAAACGTAACCGTCGGAACCTCTCCGCCGCCTGGATAGACTACAAAAAGGCATTCGACTCGGTGCCTCATACATGGCTTAAGAGGGTCCTCGAGCTGTACAAGATTGACTGTACAGTTCGAGACTTCCTCGGGCAGTGTATGGGGCAGTGGAGTACGATCCTTTGTCATCTAGGCGAGCGGATGACGGCTGCGGAGAACCACATAAGGATAAGAAGGGGTATCTTCCAGGGCTATTGTTTGAGTCCAATCTGGTTCTGCCTCTCTCTGAACCCTCTCAGTACCTTGCTGGAGGACTCCGGGGGATTTCAGCTTCGGAAAGGAGGTACAAAAGTGACCCACCTTTTCTATATGGATGATCTCAAGTTATTCGCCTCCAGTCGCTCCCATCTTATGGAATTGCTAAACATCACTTGTGATTTTAGTAATTCTATTAGAATGGAGCTGGGGACGGATAAGTGTGCGGTCCTCCATGTTGAAAGGGGAAGGGTTGCTAACTCTGAGGGCATAGATTTATCTATGCCCATCAACATAGGACCCTTTCTGAGGCTGAAACATACCGATACCTGGGTATGTCACAGAACATCGGTATCGATGAGGCGGGTATGAAGCAGTCAGTTTGCGATATGTTTTATGCACGCTTGACCAAAGTGCTTAACAGCCTTTTGTCCGGTGTGAATAAGACACACGCATATAACGGTTGGGTCATGCCTGTTCTCATATATACCTTGGCATACTTAGGTGGACTCAAACTGAACTTAACGCCCTGGATAGAAAAGTCCGCATTACTATGACGTCCCATAGGATGCATCACCGAGATCATCGATTATGAGGCTGTACTTGCCGCGGAAACATGGTGGGCGTGGCTTTTAAGCGCGTTTACCATGCATAATCGCGAAGTGTGCAGCCTCCGTAATTACTTTCTGACGAGATCGGATGATCCATTCTATAGGGACGTCATTTCTGTGATAAAGGACTTACCCTCTATCCTTGGCCAACGAGCAATGGCAAGACCTGGCAGTACAGAGTATTTCCGACCGGGAGACCGTATGGAAGGAGAAGGAGCTCCACGGGAGGTTCTACAAGGCTCTACATGTGCCTTTCGTAGACACAGTTGCCTCCTCCACTGGCTACGTTTTGGTGACCTCTTTGGAGAAACCGAGGGTTTTGTCTGTGCGATACAGGATCAGGTTATTAAGACCAACAACTATCGGAGATACATCCTAGGGATGGCACCGTCGACATCTGTCGAGCTTGTCGCCATCCCGGTGAGTCATTTAGGCATGTCATCTCCGGTTGTTCGGCGCTTTCTAACCTGAGTACTTGCACAGGCACAACTTAGTAGCCAGAATTCTACACCAGGAGCTCGCTCTGAAATACGGTCTCGTGGACCGGAAATTGCCGTATTACAAGTACTTGCCGGAAGCCGTGCTCGAAAATGACCGCGCCAGGCTCTACTGGGACCGGGCCATCATCACAGACAGGACTATTCTTGCGAATAAGCCTGATATTGTGCTGATGGACCGGGCACAATCAAGATATTTTGGTCGACATCACCATTCCGTATGACGAGAACCTCGTGAAAGCCGAAACAGATAAGCGAACAAAATATCTGGACCTGGCTCACGAGGTGACCGACATGTGGGGTGGACTGCCGACCGAAATTATACCTGTAGTCGTCTCTGCGAACGGGTTAATCCCAGTCAGCCTCTCAGGTCATCTGAGGCGACTGGGACTCCGTGACGGACCGCTCAAGCTCAAATGCAGAAGGCGGTGCTCCTCGATACCGCCCGCATCGTCCGCCGGTTTCTCTCCTTTCCCCTAACCCTCGGCCGTTTGGTCTCCCTGCCGAGGGTTTCCATCTGGTTGGGTTTTATTTATTTATGTATTATTTATTTATTTATGTTAGTATATTAAATATATATTTATGTTTATTTATTATTTCCTTTAAAATATTTATTCAGCCCAACCAGATGAGAATACTATATAAATACCCCAAAATAATAATGTCCTCCAGACCGAATTTCGGTCACGGCGGTCAGTTTCAACGGAGACTAGCCATCGGCGCAGGACAGGATTATAGTGCCCAAGTGTATGCCACTCTCATAGTCCGATGGGACGGTAAACCGACACGACCGGAGAGAGATCAGGCGCAGAACCAACGGCTTAACGTGCTTTCCGAGGCACGGGGGTGAGACACCGCCAACTTCCTGACTCCGGGCAGCTACTGAAAATTTCTTGATGGAAAAGCTCAATAACCGATTTAACGACATATAAATGAAGCATAATATGAAGAGCAAGAGCTAAATTAGAAGCTATTGCTATAGAAGAAAGACGTAGAAAAGATAACAGAAACAGAAACAGAAGCTTCTTTTATTCAATATAGATTATAAATAATACTTATCGAAAGTCACTCTTTTGTTTAATTACCACTGGTTCCAAAAAAAACTCTGTCCTGGGAAGAACCAGCAAGAAACCCAGCGGGACTTTTTTTTTAAATAACAGCTTACAATCATGTATGTTACACAATTAACCACACAAATCAAATTAGAAATAGCTTGGTAACGATCACCTCATTCCCAGGGGTTATTATCATCCATAAATTCCTTAATATTATAATAACCCTTTTTATACAAACTTTGTTTAATAAAGTTTTTGAACTTTGAGCAGGTCAATTTTGCATATTTTCTGGGATTTTGTTGTAAAAGCGTATACATCGCCCCAAGAATGAATTACTGACTCGATGGAGTCGAGTAACAGCTTGTGTCTGTTCCTAGTATTTACAGAATGAATATCACTTATTTTGTAAAACTACTTTTATTTTTGTTTACGTGGTAGAGCCATGCTGCAGCTATATTAATAGTATAATTGTAGCACGATTGGTCGGCTCCACGGGAAGGACCACGCTCTCACAGAATACCAGCGTAAAATAGCAGCTTAATGCTGCTGTGTTTCGTATGGTGAGTGTAGAGAACCGGAGACCCTTTTACTTGAAAAGAGGCATTCTATCTCAGCCCTCACGGCTGACAACGCATCTGCATTTAAATTCGCAAACGAAGATAGATGTAGATGTCTATCATCAGGTGGACTGTGTGCTCGTTTGTCACCCTTATTCTATAAAAAAAAACGTACATTACATTTTCATAAATGTATTGAGAGGCCAAAGTTAATATATTAATTTCCTTAAATTTTTGTCGCAGCGACTCTTTAGGTTTTAAATCATAAATTGCTCTTATGGCCCTCTTCTGTAAAACAAATATAATTTCAGTGTAAGCTGCGTGTCCTCAAAGCAAAATACCATACGACATTATAAATACCATAGCTATGGAAATAGCTAAAGTAAACTAGTCTAGCTATTTCAACACTGGTAAGATTTCTAATATTTTTTACAGCATATGCTGCAGAACTAAGTCTGCTTGCCAGTTTTAATATATGGGGCTCCATTGAAGCTTGATAGAGAAAGATATCACCGAAAGAAACAAGATGATTTAATAAAGACTATTAAAGTTTTTACTTTTAGGTAGATACTTCGTCTCACTTTACTATTACATATAGAAACAAAGGGATCTCACAAACGTTTTATATTAAATATCGAAAAATATATAATAGTTTCATTGACAAATTTTTCTTCCCGTTTGCCATTGGTAGACATATCCGATGCCACACATTCTCAGACATGCTCGAGGACACTCGAAAATAAATAAATAGATAACATGACCGTAGTCGAACTGACCGTCCATTAGTCGCGGCTGATGCCACTCATCCCGCCACTCCTGACCCTCCATCACATATCCCAGTTGCCCGCCGATTTATTTTTTCAACGCGACACGATAAATCAGTTTTTCCGCGCGTTAATCAAGCAGTGCGCGCGCGCAGACCGCGGCGCGAGAGGAACACTTCTGTCGTCGGCGTGCGTCGACACACGATCACCGCCCTGTACCGCCCACCGCCCAATCCCAACACCTCCAGCTTTATTTATGTAAGAGCTAGTTATTTACCTTGTAACGATCTACCGCCTTGTAGGTATAGCTTCCAAGAATTTGAAAGTTGGCTCCAATATTATAATAAAATATTTAGAACGTACGTTATTTTATAGATCCTTGTTTAATATGTTTGAATGGTTATTAAGAGGCCTTTGAATACTAATATGAAACATAAAACAATACCTACAAACAATATTTTCTACCTAACCTATTGGACTAAAAGAACAGTGTTAAAAAAATGGGGATACGCAATTATATATTAGATCAATGCAATTGCAATTATATATTATTAGGTAGATCAAATGCAAAAACAAATTTATTTAAATTAAAATTATTATAATACATACATATATAAACACTCACGCCTGTCACCCAGTAGGTAGGCAGAGACTACGGACTTCCATTTGACACGATCCTGACACACCTCTCTCGCCTCCTTTACATCTATATATCTACGCATACACGCTCGTCGGTTAAGGGTACTCCTAATCTGGCCCATTTTCAATATATCGCCAATTTGGTCGATAAACCTTCGTCTAGCGCGTCCCTTCCCGACTCAGCCGTTCACTTCTGCAACATAAATTAT
Source organism: Parnassius orleans (assembly GCA_029286625.1). Taxonomy (NCBI): domain Eukaryota; kingdom Metazoa; phylum Arthropoda; class Insecta; order Lepidoptera; family Papilionidae; genus Parnassius; species Parnassius orleans. The sequence goes on along the minus strand of JAGSMP010000215.1, from coordinate 704,981 downwards.
TAAAATATTTTTTTTAACAGAATAATGGTGACAAACGAACATACAATTCACCTGATGGTAAGTGGATGCTGTTTCTCATAGACATCTACATCTATCTTCCTCTGAAATCTAAGATGAAATGCCTCGTTTCTACTGAAAAGGTTCTCCGATTCTCTACACTCACCATACGAAACACAACAGCATTAAGCTGCTATTTTACGCTGGTATTCTGTGAGAGCGTAGAGCCGACGCATTCGTGCTACAACCATGATATAGCTGCAGCGTGGCTCTACTACGTATAAAGGCGATAGGTGCTGCAATCGCCAATCCGTCTGCGAAGTTTCAGGAAAATCCCAACGCGAGAGCTCCATGATGGACTTTTGCAGCCTGACGAAGAAGAAGAAGATTTTTAAATTAATAGAAGAAATGGTTCCTAGGTAGATAGTTAGGCCCAATTTACACTGCCGCGGAACGGAATGGAAGCGAATTTTTGTAACGAAATTGTACAAAGTAAAATGAGTTTTATGTTAATTGTGTAAAGTTCAAACTAGATATGACCCAAAAAAAGACGCGCTACTTCTTTTATCATATCTAGTTTGCACGTTACCCATTAACATAAAATTCATTTTACTATGTACAATTTCGTTACAAAATTCGCTTCCATTCCATTCCGCCGCAATGTAAATTGAGCCTAATCGCTCGTTCCAACTCTATGAAGAATTCATTAGGTACTAGGGTTCTTTTCCGCGTAGGAGTCCGTTCTGAGTAGGTTACCGTTACTATTACAGCCTATTAAAGTCCACTGCTGAACATAGACCTCTCCCATAGATTGCCATAGTTTAGATACTTGCAATAGTTGCCACGCTTGGCAAGCGGGATGGCAATCGTAATTTTTTGTTTTTAGTAGTTATTAGGAAGACTCTGCTGCCCTGACTTGTTTCTCTCTGTCGCCTCTTACGACACCCACGGGATGATATGGGATAGTGGATATTCTTACATCGCCACTACACGGATAATCACTATCGGCTAATCGCCCGTTCCAACTCTTGACGAATTTATTAGGTAAAGTTTCTTTTCTATGTAGGAGTCCGTCTAGGTAGGTAACATCCTCTCATCTATTTCGCACTGCGGTCCGGGTTCGAATCCAGGGTCGGGTCAAAAAAAATATTTATTGAGCTTTTCCATCAAGAATTTCTCAGTAGCTGCCCGGAGTCAGGAAGTTGGAGGTGTCTCACTCCCGTGCCTCGGAAAGCACGTAAAGCCGTTGTTCCTGCGCCTGATCTCTCTGGTCGTATCGGTTCACCATCCCATCGGACTATGAGAGTGAGCACCTGTGCTTGCGCATACACTTGGGCACTATTATCCTGTCCCGCGCCGATGGCTAGTCTCCGTTGAGGCTTGCCGCCGTGACCGAAATTTTCAAATTATTATTCCGGTCTGAAGGGTTTAGAGGTTCAGTGTAATTACAACCTGTGCGGCATTCCATCTTCGTCCTCCAAGGTGACAACGCACCGGTTGCCTTCTTTGTTTAAAGTTGGTTGTAGCTGTTCATGGGCTGCAGTCGTTACGTACATCAGATGGTTCTGTAAGTTTCGTACTCATTTTCAGGTTTAAAAAAAAATTGTATTGTGTTATTAAATTAAAAAAAGCTGCTTTCGCTCTACAGTTAGACCATAAAAAGAGTGCACTTAGTCACTATTAAAAGTGAAGTTATTTTTATCATATATACCACGTCGGTCATCGTATGTCTGTAAATATATCTAATGCTTACACATAGCCCGGTGATTGGAGCTGTCCGTCGACACTTCGTGTAAACACAAGCAAACTGGCAACACTGCGATTCAAAACTGGCAACACTGCGATTCATATGAGCTCACTGGTAGGTATTTATATTAGAAGCTATGAAGAAGTTGTTTACTATATGGGTACAAGTAAATAATTGAATATTTTTGATACGTTAGATAAAAGTGTGGTTTACATGAAGATGTGACTTTGATTAAGAAGAGATAGTGGGTGGACACTCAGAAAGAATGAATGTGGTGAAAAGTGAAAACAAGAGGGACAAAGCAAATTTATACTGCAGCAGTGAGTTGCAGAGTCAGCAAGGAACGCCCTAGACCTAGACGAAAGTTTATCGACGACTAGCTAGTACCAGGCGCGTTTCTGCCGCAGAAGAAATAATTGTGGAAGTAACATTTTAAATTTGGAAGGGTTATATAGTTTAATTAGGAATGATAATACATTCATTGAAATAGTACGATGTAATTTTTAAAAAAAAATCTCGGTATCGTACCGAGAAATTTTTTTCGCGTGTTACCTACTGTAAATTAATTGTACTATGCCTATAATCTTCGCGTAGATATATGAATATGAAAGAAGCGAGAGATGTGTTAGAATCGTGGAAGTCCGTAGTCTCTGCCCACCCATCTGGGTGGCGGGCGTGAGAGTTTATGTATGTACATCTGAAAAAAAAAACACAATGCTCATCAGTTTATGTAAATATTTGCCTCTCAATAAATAATTTATATATATTTAATTATTTAATAATATCAGTTGAGTTCTGAGTTGTCACGGTTCCTAAAATTTTATATATTCTTATGTATTATGATGATATACATACTAGACGGCTCCCGCCATTACATCACATTTGATAGACCACAAATCCTCGCGAAAGAACATCGATTCCTAACAAAGATTATACGTGAGGCTAATGAAATTAAAAAACATCCTAATATCAATAGAAAAGGAGGCTGGGTACTAGCACCTACTTGAGACCCAGTACTTATTAAAATTAAAACTAAACCCAAGCATATCACTGCAAGAGTTCAAGTCACACTAAGTTCATTCTGAGTAGATCGGACCAAAAGTAATAATTAAAAGCTGAAGGTCCTCCGGATTAACTCTGACATCGGAACGTCAATCACCTCAGTCCCCCTTGACCATGGGAACCATGGGAACACCCATAGGAATCATGGGAACACCCGAAACGTCGGGAATTAAAAATAAGTAGAATTAATCGCGATAAAATCCTTAAACGTAGTTTTATTCAATGTGTAGTGTTCGCGTAAATATAAGAAATCATTATATTTTCATGTATATTTTATTATATCTCTTGCAACGCCTGTAAAAGGTTACTAAGTGATGGTAATACATCTGTAATTTAAGTTAAGACTCCGTATTTTTTTTCTAGAATTACGGTAACAACCGAGCACACAGTCCACCTGATGATAAGTGGATAATATGCTCACAGTCTAATATTCTTCTTAGGCTGCGCTATATTCCATAGACAAATTTACCCTCGATGAAGAAACAAAATGTAGATGCGTTGTCACCCCTGAAGAATAAGATAGAATACCTCGCTAGCAGTTAAAAGGGGTTCCAGTTCTTAACACTCACCATACGAAACATAGCAGCATGAAGCTACTATTACACGATTGAATTCTGTGAGTGGCACTCATGTATGGTGAGTGTTAAGAACTGGAACCCCTTTTTAACTGCTAGCGAGGCATTCTATCTGAGTGGGTGGTCCTTTCCCATTCGGTTCGACCCATTCTTATTGCGACCATAATATAGCTGCAGTGTGGCTCTGTCACGTTAAAATTGTTTATTGTACACTTAGTGCACTTAGTAAACAAATGATAATTGAATTACTGAATAAAAAATGCCCCCTTAGATGGTTGGTGATATATTTATTTGGTGAGTGTACAGAATCTGTCGTGCACGGAGCACTACTACCATATATGGGCTGTTGCTGTTAAATGCCACATAGCGGCGTTAGACTCAGTGGAGAGACGTGTTAAGAGGCTCATTGGTAACTTTGATTTGGTTGAAACTAATCATGTTAGCCTCGAGCACAGGCGAGTTGCCAGCCTCTTGTTATTCTAAAGGATGCATTTCGGAGAGTGTGCGCATGAATTACATGCTTTAGTTCCTCTCTTCCCTTTCTACCATCGGTCTATCAGGCGGTCGGCTGGTCTTCAGCTCTTTATTGTCGATATTCCACGCATTCGAACAAAATGATTTGTTTCGTCTTTCGTAATATGTACAGTAAAGGAGTGGCATAATTTGCCGGTGTCTATCTTTCCGTCCGAATACAGTCTGGGCGTCTTCCAGGCAGGAGTGAATAACTATGTTTTTTTTGTGCTAAGAAAGTGCGATTTACTATCTAGGGCTTCATCACCACTTACCATCAGGTGGGATTGTGGTCAAGCACTGGCTTATAATAAATTAAAAAAAGGTGGACTGTGTCACAGATCAGATAATAGTTACTACTTTTTTTACAGAATAAGGGTGACAAACGAGCACACAATCCACCTGATGGTAAGTGGATGCAGTGGCCCATAGACATCTACATTTATCCTCGTTTAAGAATCAAAATGCAGATGCGTTGTAACCCCTGAGGACTAAGATGGAACACTTCGTTTCCAGAAAAAAGGGTCTCCGGTTCTCTACACTCACCATACGAAACATAGCAGCATTAAGCTGCTATTTTACGCTGGTATTCTGTAAGAGTGTGATCCTACCCCGGTCGAGCCGACTCATTCGTGATACAACCATAATATAGGCGCAGCGTGGCTCTACCACGTTTGAAACTGTGTGCTACGTAAACTGTGTGCTCTTTTAACCCCCGACGCAAACAGAGGGGTGTTATTATATGTTTAAAGTGTGTATCTGTGTATCTGTCTGTGGCATTGTAGCTCCCAAACGGATGAACCGATTTAGTTTTTTTTTTTTGAAAAGTGACTTGATCGAGAGTGTTCTTAGCTATGATTCAAGAAAATCTTTTCAACCGTTTGAAGATCATCAGCTCTTATTGTTTTGGGTTTTTTTTTGAAATTTTCAATTTAATATTATATCACCTTGCTTCTATGAAATACTATAGGTAATAACAAAATCAGGATACTATTATTTAACTTGTCAAGTAGGAAACATTACGTAGATTCTTTAGGTCATTAGCTGTGACACTTTTGATTGAAATAAAAAACAGGGCAATTCCGCCTGCTTCGCTTAAAAACTATGTCAATGCTCTGCCATCGAGCGATTTTTAAAGTGTTCTTCCTTGCTCGACTACTTTGTAGAATCTGCAATCACTAGCTTATCTTTTGCGCCCCGACACGACAATCCGAGAGAGACAGAGAGAGATCAGGCGCAAGACCAATAGCTTTACGTGCTTTCCGAGGCACGAAGGTGAAACACCTCCAATTTCCTGGCTCTGGACTGCTTCTAAGAATTTCTTGACAGAAAAACCCAATTTGTCGCCAAACTCTGGAGCCACACGAGCAGCAGTCGCATTTACCGCTAGACTTAAGAGGCAGTCACACTACAATAAATGTATACCTACATTTAAAAACTATATTTCACGATTTTATCACCCACTCCTACCCCACAGACTACTGAAGGAAAGCAGCATAATCATTGTAAGGGTATCGACTGTGCTAGCGAAAACTTCGCTCGTCATTGTCATACTGCTCAATGTGTTACCACACCAATTTATCGATCGTCGATCGACGCCATTGATCGACGTCGATAGGTGTGGATCGATTGGTGTGGTAGCTTTAGCTGATCAACGGATACTGGTCGACAAAACGTTGTTCAATCATCGATCGACAATTAATCGATGTGGTTGTGGGTTCATCATCAGTATCTTTCAAAATGTATTCAGAAAAGGACAATAGGGAGAGGTCGGTGGAGCGGGTCAAGTTCTCGAATAATCAAGGAGCTCGATCGACGTCGATACATCCATTCCACCATCGATCAACGCCATCGATCGACGATCGATCGATTGGTGTGAAAAAGAATGTATATTTAGCATAACGATTGTTCGGCAGAGGCATCACTGTCGCTAGTTTGCTATCGCTGTTATGTTAATACGAATTTGCGATTTATCAGCAATTAGTGTGCAATTTTTGCTATCGCTAGTCTACTGCAAGTTATGTAATAGCCCTGCCGATCTGCGCTCATCAAAACGCTATCTCAGCATCGTGATTTGATTAATACTTACAATTTATTTATTTCTTTTGCGAATTTTTACCGAATTCAAAAAATGAGAAGGTTTTTAAAATTCGACGCATATATTTTTTATGTATCTTTGCTCACCGATTTCTTAGAAATGGCCGAAATGATTTTAATGCTTCTTCTTTTATTTAATAGCTTATACTTCAGAGGTGGTCCCATATAAATGGGAAAAAAATCATATTTAAGGGTTGGAAATAGGGAAGGAATTTTTTAATGTAACTATATAGACGACCTTCTCGTTGTTACCTTGAACTTGTGATATTCCGTAGTCCACTTAAAAGGGTGAAATAATAAAAAGGTACATAATATAACTAAGGGTGGAATAAAAAAACAAACTTTTAAATAAAAAGAACAAACCGACTATAAAACTAAAAAAAAATAATTTCCCCATAATACCTTGGGCCTTGTTGGGGCTACCTCGCTATTCCAGTGCATCAAGTATGTTTGCTGATGCAAAAACGGGTGATTTTTACGCAATCATGCGAAAAAAGTGGAGTCTCTTGCCCGAACAGAGTCCTACGGATGATTGGCAACAGAGTGGATTCTAACTTGCTTTCAAGGTTTATTAAATATTATAAGTTCCATAAGCCCAGAAGCCAGAAGGTTAGTCTCTGTATCAAGTTTTGTATAGATTTTGTTCAGTTTTTACTTACATAGTACATGTAAGAATAAGAATAATAATAATCACTCGTCACCTGAACTCAAATCAGGTGATGTCGCGCGCTCAAAATGGATGTCGGGGCGGTGGTCGTGGAACCAAGGAACCACTCCTCATTGACGCAGTCATTGGCAAGGTGGTTAAACGCAACCGTCGGAACCTCTCCGCCGCCTGGATAGACTACAAAAAGGCATTCGACTCGGTGCCTCATACATGGCTGAAGAGGGTCCTCGAGCTGTACAAAGGTTGATTGTACAGTTAGAGACTTCCTCGAGCAGTGTATGGGGCAGTGGAGTACGATCCTTTGTCATCTAGGCGAGCGGATGTCGGCTGCGGAGAACCACATAAGGATAAGAAGGGGTATCTTCCAGGGCGATTGTCTGAGTCCAATCTGGTTCTGCCTCTCTCTAAACCCTCTCAGTACCTTACTGGAGGGTTCCGGGAGGGTATTTCAGCTTCGGAAAGGAGGTACAAAAGTGACCCACCTTTTCTATATGGATGATCTCAAGTTATTCGCCTCCACTCGCTCACATCTTGTGGAATTGCTAAACATCACTTGTGATTTTAGCAATTCTTGGGGCTGGGGACGGATAAGTGTGCGGTCCTCCATGTCGAAAGGGGTAGGGTTGCTAACTCAGAGGGCATAGACTTATCTATGCCCATCAACATAAGGACCCTATCCGAGGCTGAAACATGGGTATGTCACAGAACATAGGTTCGATGAGGCGGATATGAAACAGTCAGTTTGCGATGTGTTTTATGCACGCTTGACAAAAATGCTCAACAGTCTTTTGTCGGGTGTGAATAAGACACGCGCATATAACGGTTGTGTCATGCCTGTCCTCATATATACTTTCGGCATGCTCAGGTGGACTCAGACCGAACTGAACACTCTGGATAGAAAAGTCCGCACTGTTATGACGTCACACAGGATGCATCACCCGAGATCGTCCGTAATGAGGCTGTACTTGCCGCGGAAACATGGTGGGCGCGGCTTTTTGAGCGCTCTCACCATGCATAATCGCGAAGTGTATCCGTAAATTACTTTCCGGCGAGAACTCCTCCGTAATTACTTTCTGGCGAGATCGGATGATCCATTCTACAGGGACGTCATTTCGTGTGATAAAGGGCTTACTCCTCTATCCTTAGCCAACGAGCAATGGCAAGACCCAGCAGTACAGTGCATTTCCGACCGGGAGACCGTATGGAAGGGGAAGGAGCTCCACGGGAGGTTCTACAAGGCTCTACATGAGCCTTTCATAGACACAGTCGCCTCCCTCCACTGGCTACGTGCGATACAGGATCAAGTTATTAAGACCAACAATTATCGGAAATACATCCTAAAGAATGGCGCCGTCGACATCTGTCGAGCTTGTCGTCATCCCGGCGAGTCACTTAGGCATGTCATCTCCGGTTGTTCGGCGCTTTCTAACACAGACACAACCTAGTAGCCAGGATTCTACACCAAGAGCTCGCTCTGAAATACGGTCTCGTGGATAGGAAAATGCCATATTATAAGTACTTGCCGGAAACCGAGCTCGAAAATGACCGCGCCAGGCTCTACTGGGACCGGGCCATCATCACAGACAGGACTATTCTTGCGAATAAGCCTGATATTGTGCTGATGGACCGGGCACAGTCAAGGATATTTTTGGTTGATATTACCATTCCTTATGACGAGAACCTCGTGAAAGCCGACAAAATATCTGACCTGGCTCACGAGATAACCGACATGTGGGGTGGTCTGCCGACCGAAATTATTCCTGTGGTCGTTTCTGCGAACGGGCTAATCCCGGTCAGCCTCTCGGGTCATTTGAAGCGACTCCGCGAAGGACTGCTCCGTGCTCAAATGCAGAAGGCGGTACTCCTCGACACCGCCCGCATCATCCGCCGGTTTCTTTCCTTTTCCCCCTAACCCTCGGCCGTTTGGTCTCCCCTGCCGAGGACTTCCATTTGGTTGGGTTTTTATTTATTTATGTATTATTTGTGTTAGTATATTTAATATATATACATATATATATTACATAAATATATATATGTATATATATTAAATATACTTATTATATATTTATACAGCCCAACCAAATGAGAATACTTTATAAATATCCCAAATAATAATAGCTTCTGATGCCGCGCCGGTGCCAAGACTTAGTGTAACAGTAGTAGAACCGACGGGTCGGGAGGTCGGAGCCTCGATCCTGAAGTCAAAACTCCGGCCTCCGACCCGTGTAAGAACCCGACCCAATAAAATAATTTTGATAATTATATATTAAAAACGTCAGGGAAAATAATTTTGAAAGTTATTTTATTTTATTCCTTATGACTTTGAAGTCAGTTTTTGCCTTTTTTAAAGTTAAATTTTTTAATCACGTTTAATTTCACTCGTTTTTATTTTTGACCTTTGAGAAATTGTTTGACGTCAAAAAAGATTGTAATTATCAAATTTGGCCCGACCTACACAGAATCAGCTTATTTCATCTTAAAGTGAGCCAATGGTATCCTTGGATTTGGTTTTAATTCTATTAATTACAGGATCCCAAAAGTAAGAGCTCTTGCCATAATTTTGCAAGAATTATGACTGGACATTGCTGTTTAAAAGCACAAGGCTATCTTAGGATCAAGCAACTCAAGGATATGCCGATTCTGTTCATTATAGATACAGCTGTGAACTAAAGTCATAGCAGTGATCACAATAGATGATAGGTAGTAGTTGCAGTGATACTGTTTTTATTAGACTTTCGTACATAAATTCTCGCAGAAAAAGAATACAGGATCGCAGATCGGCGGTAGTATTCAGGCGATTTCTATTGAAATTAGGTTAACTTCAATATCATCAGGAATCCTTGGTAGGAATCGATTGTCTTTCGCGAGCAAGAAATAGAAGCTGATCGGACCAAAAAAAATTAAAAGCTGAGGGTAGCCCGAATTTTTTAAAGAACATCAGAACGTTGAACACCTCAGAACTACTCGAAACGTCAGGGATATAGAAATTTGATAGTGAAGGAAGATGAAATCGCACCCACGCCCATTTTTGTCTATAAAAAATCGATTTTCTTTCAACTTAAAATCAATAAAACTAGTTTTATTCAGGCACAGACACATCAATGCCCCTATAAAATCAGTCTAATCAATTTAATCAGTCGTGTTTTATACCCTCAAACATAATGTATAATAATTACATATAAATTAACCCTATTAGAAACATAATACTAAAAACAAACCACTTAATCTCTTGTGCCGGAATGCTATTGTCGGTACAAATTGTACCTAGGCGTGGCTGTAACTGTTTGCCTCTCGCTTGTATACTGTGCAGGAGTTGTTATAAAAACGAGATGGATATATATTTAGGCGGAGCTTAGAGATGTCTCTTCCAGATCAACCCACATGCGTTCCAATACAAAAAAAAATTGCAACAAATCATTGACTAATAGGAAGTTAAATGAGTCACAAAATGCACAGAGAGGACAATGTTGCAGATTATAATTAGAAAACGATACGTAAGATAAATTGGCGCATACTTTGCTGGCACTGTTCTGTAATATGTTTATTTTTTCAACATTTCTCTGAAAATAAAATGTTAACAAGTAAGGATGATATTTTGAAAAACAGAGACAATGTTTTCTTTTGCAAATTTTAACTATTAATGTTTATTTATTTTATGGGTATAATACAATACTATTTAACTAAACACGGGCTGACTTTTTTGGTGATTTCAACGACATTTACATGATCTATGCCAACTGATGAACAGTTCGCACTTCAGCAGTGGAAACTATGACTGTTAGCGGACTCTTTCCTGACTGAAATAAGATTCATGCTAATAATAATATCATGTACCGGCACAAATCTTTAAAATATCACTAGGAGATTTTCTGTCTAAGGATCCGTTTAGGTAGATAGAAAATACCGTCCGAAACTACTGTTATGTTCCGGTCCAACATTTCATCTTAATCCTCAGGGGTGACAAACGCATCTGTGGGCTTCCATGCATTAAGTTCATTGTGGGTATCCGGTTTGTTGCTTAAATTATTACGAGGAAGTAATTGCAATTGCAACCGATGTTTAATAATGTATTAAATGTAAAGACGAATGTAGGATAGAGTGATATTTGTCTAATCGAGTCAGATTAGGGTTAATTTACAAAAATTAAACTGCGTTACTTATTAAATATTTCTTCCTTTACGATTCTTGCTTCAACTCATAAAATGTCGTAAAATTTAAAATAACTTTTATCCCAGTACCCAGAACAAAGTGCATTTCCGAACGCAACAGAAAAATGGAGAGTCGCTCTTCCCGCGCTTTATTTACGTTTATGGCCGAAGCGACGACAGCGCTAACGACGCCATCTTCCTGCCGCGCATTTGTCTGTCAACGGGCACTCGCAGCGCGGCCGCAACGCGCCGGATGCATCTTCAGAAAAACAGTTTTGACTTGTTATCCATACATACTAGATGAATTCGGATAGATCTAAATAGACAGTATAAGCAAATGTCTAAAAACATAGATATTTCTTTTATTAATAGTCAGTTAATTTGGCAGTAATTTTATATACCTACCACTTACATATAACAAAATAAAATAAAAAAATGTCCCGCTGGGTTTCTTGCTGGTTCTTCCCAGGACAGAGGTATTTTCTGAACCAGTGGTAAATCTAACATAAGAGTAACTTTCAAAAAGTATTATTTATATTCTACTAGTGGTCCGTCCCGGCTTCGCACGATTGATTTCTGAATGTCGACAACAACGCCACCTACCGGGCCCAATTGGGACTTTAAACCATTCTCTAATCAACTTAATCACACACACAAAATTTCATCAAAATCGGTCCAGCCGTTTAGGAGGAGTTCAGTCACATACACACGGACAGAACAATTACATAATATACAATATGCATGTATTATATATATAAACCTTTCTCTTAAATCGTTCTGTCTATTGATCAAATTGATCAAGTTTAAAATATCTAAGCGTACAGACGGTGAGAAGTGACTTTGTTTTATATTATGAAGAGATATTGAATAAAAACATTTCTATTTCTCACCTTACAATATTTAAATCATGAAAATATCAACGCATTCAAACAATCAATAAGCTGAAATGCCAATACACTTCAGTGTGAAATCGCATCTTTACTTATTTTCGGTACTATAATTCATTCCAAATATCTAAGAGATATAATACTGAAATGTTCTGCAAATAAAGATGCACGCTTGTACACATCACCCAGCCCGCACAGATAGAATGTTTGATTCGGAATCCTTAATACAAAGCCAGTCAACATAGTAAATATGCAGACGCGATTATCGACTAATATGGACATAATAACAGGTTTAAAAATAGAATTCAATATTGTATGTCATATTTATTCTAGTATCTGTCAAACAAAACCTGAAAATGTCAGCTTAATCTTAACATTATCTAAGGAAAGTAAAGTAATAATTTATTAAAGTCCCGCTGTGGGGTACAATAAAAATATTGAGGGTTACTTATTGGGATAATAACTATCTAGGTATCAAGTTGGACCAAACTGCACGCAGTGTGCAAAATTTCATTGAAATCAGTTCTGTAGTTTAGGAGTTCATCGCGGACAAACAATGTGACACGTAATTTTTATATATAAAAATATGTTTTCAGTAACTATTACTTCACCTGTGATGGTGGTGTAAGAGAATACATCAACTCATTACGTCGAACATGTTTTTTTTATAGAATAAGGGTGACAAACGAGTACACAGCCCACCTGATGGTAAGTGGATGCTGTGGCCCATAGACATCTAGATTTATCCCCGATTAAGAATCAAAATGCAGATGCGTTATCATCCCTGAGGTCTAAGATGGAATGTCTCGTTTTCAGTAAAAAGGTCTCCGGTTCTCTACACTCTCCATACGAAACACAGCAGCGTTAAGCTGCTATTTTACGCTGGTATTCTGTGAGAGCGTGGTCCTTCCCCGATCGAGCCGACCCATTTGTGCTACAACTAATATAGCTGCAGCATAGCTCTATACTGCAAAAATGAATTAAGGAACACATCCGACAGATTTATTTAGTTATTCTTTATTGCTACCATCCTATAACCTCCTCCTTTTTTAATTGATACCATTTTGTAGTTATAAGATTTAACACATATGTGAAAATTTTATAGTGTATGGGACTAATACAAACTTTTTTGTCAAAGTGAAGTTGGCACTTAGAGTATACATAAGCAAGCTATGCTTATGTCTACTCAAAAAGTTGGCATCATTCATTCATCATCATCATCATTAGAGCCCTTCACAAGTCCACTGCTGAACATAGGCCTTCCCAAGGAATGCCACAAAGCACGGTCCCGAGCCACGTGCATCCATCGACCTCCCGCATGTCTTACCAGGTCATTACTCCATCTAGTGGGGGGCCGCCTTACACTTCACCTACCGGTACGAGGCTGCCTCTCGAGAACCTTTTTTCCCCATGGGTTGTCGGTTCTTCGAGCTATATGGCCGGTCCATTGCCATTTCAGCTTACAAATCCGTTGGGCTATGTCGGTCACTCTGGTTCTACTGCGGATATCCTCATTTCTAAGCTTATCACGCAGAGAAACCCCGAGCATAGCCCCCTCCATAGCTCGCTGAGCGACCTTGAGCTTCCTCATACGGCCAGTAGTGAAGGACCACGTCAGATCCATAAGTCATCACTGGCAATACACACAGGTTGTACAATCTCCTTTTAAAATTTTGAGGTATACCTGACGAGAAGATGTGTCGTAATACCATTCATTCGGTGTAAAGGATGTCTTACGCCGACACTATACGGAATATGTTGAATCCAAATTCTACTTACTAATAATGGATATATTCGTAAAGGATTTTATTTGTGTTTCCTACTCTATGCCTATTTCGGCCAAACAGCAGGGCTTGCACTACTGAGTCTGAATGGCATAGAAAGCCAGCAAAATTACAGGCAGTGCGGTATTCCATCTAGTACTCAAAGGTGATGACACATCTGTAGCCTTCTTTATATGAAGTTGGTTACAGATGTCCATAGGATACAGTAGCCATTTACCATCGGGTGGACTGTAAAAATGTTCACTTCTATTTTATAAAATATGACTGACCGCCCAATATGGTGAATACGAGAACAAAATTATTTTTTTAAAGACTTTTATTTCATGAAATAATAAATAAAAATATCCTAGTTTTAACGATACTATGGTTAATCTATTTCAACCAAACTTTTACTGCACACAAGGAACAGTGGCGTTTTGTTTACTAGACAAGATCGTAAAGCCTCTAAGTTGCAGTGCGTATGCAACATTAACTCAAATTCTAGTGGGTTTTCACTTGCGATGAAATTCCTAAAACGTTATTTTTTCTAAACAAATCTTACAAATAAAACAAGTATAGTGGCCCCAATCTATGAGGGTGGCCTATGTTCAGCAGTGGACTTTTATAGGCTGTAATGGATGCAATGGAAAGGATGTTCTTAAAAAGACAAATTAATACATTTTATACATATCGCACATAATATGTGCGACACATACAATGAATAATGCGGGTGACCGATACATTCGGGAGATTAATTAAGACTTATAATTGAAAGATGAAAAGAAAAGAGCAATGGTAGCTCAGGGGTTAAGCGCGGGTTTGATCCCCGCCGAACCAACGAAATTGTTAATTGCAATTTTAAGTGCTGATTTAACACGTGCTCGGCGGTGATGTTTTAAAAATTGTGCACAAACATGCATGGCTGAGAAATTAAAAAGTCCAAGATTTCACAAATCCACTAACACGCAATGGAACTGCGCAGTAGACATTTTCTTGCCCTAAAACCCTCTGAGAAATGAGGGAAGGTCTGTGCCCAAGTGTACGAATGTAGACTGTAACCATACTTTTAATTTTGCTTGAGAAAATATTCTAATAATAAAACATCGATCTAAGCCCGTTATCAGTTATGGACTCTAAGGACCACCCGTCGTCCAGCCAGACGCAAGTCAGCAATCTTACAGCCTACGCTTGTATTCAAATAACCTCCTGTGTAATACCGGAAATCAAATCCTATTTTAGTAGGGCTGTTTGTAAACTGTGTTAATAATAAAATTCTAAAAATTGTAGTCAAATTCTATCTTCGCGCATTTACGGTTCTAATACATCCCGTTTGAATACCTAATCAGCCAGTCACTTTTTCCTAGCTAGACTTTAAGGTACAAAAATAATAAAAAATAGGTACCTAACAAATAGGTATAACAGGTATAAGGTGCGTTGCTCTGTTATTGTTTCATTGTGTAGAGTCCATGTTTGATTAAAAAAAACTACGCATTCGATCTCAATGATAAAATAAATAATTTAAAAAATCAAAAACCCGACTGCAAAAAAGACAATTTAAAAGTAATGCACTAAAAAGACCGAAACAATATTGAGACTAGAAAACAAAATGAAAATAAACTATAAACAAAGTAAACTCTACTTCGGTTTTACAGACTATATTATGAGCTGAAAACCTAAGTTAAATACCCGTGTTAAGTTTAGTAGCAGGCGGGATCCAATTGCAAATAATAAACCGAAAGAAAATTAATGGGTTCCGCCAGGGTTCCGCTTGCTACTAAACTTAATGCGGGTATTTAATTTAGGTTTAAATTGTCTTTTTTGCGGTCGAGTTTTTAATTTTTTTAATTATTTATTTTATTTTAGAATTTTTAGTGTCCCAACACACTTTTATGAACTACCACTTTTATTTACGTGGTAGAGCCATGCTGCAGTTATATTAATAGTATAGTTGTAGCACGAATGGGTCGGCTCGACAGGGGAAGGACCACGCTCTCACAGAATACCAGCGTAAAATAGCAGCTTAATGCTGCTGTGTTTCGTATGGTGAGTGTAGAGAACCGGAGACCCTTTTTACTGGAAAAGAAGCATTCTATCTTAGTCCTCACGGCTGACAACGCGTCTGCATTTGAATTCGCAAACGAATATAGATGTAGATGTCTATGGACCATAGCAACCCACTTACCATCAGGTGGACTGTGTGCTCGTTTGTCACCCTTATTCTATAAAAAAAAACTAAATTTCATATGATAGCACGAGGTCCGACACAAACATGGCCCAATTTTTTTTCTATCAAAAACTTTTTAAACAAATTTATTATTCTAAATTCAGTTTTAACATATAACTTATATATATTTTTGTAATCCCTTTTTAATTTCCTTTAGTTGATACCCTGCTCGATAGGTTTGGTTAATTTTTTTTATTAACGTATTACTATTTCGCGCCAAAAATCCGCCATTTTGTTTATTTTTTGAAACAGCTATCTAAGAACACTTGGGTTTTTAAGACGAATATAACGATACCTTAACTGTCGAAATCCATCCAGCCGTTTGGAAGATACGAGGTAATAAAGAAATTTACAAACATACAAGATACGCGCGAAAAACATAACCCTTCCTTGGCAGTCGGGTAAAAAATTAGGTTTCGTGTGCATTACAGTATCCATGCTCACGAAGGTGTGTACCTTCAGTTTTTAATATCATTTATATATCAATACCGCTACATCCCCTATAAGTATATATGCACAGCCTGCCTCGTTTTGATTCCTCGATGGTTTATTGATCGTAAACGCGACGGTTGAGGTCCCGGGTTCGAATCTGGCCGGGTCGGGCCAAAAAAAATTATTCTGTCAAAAAATTCTCAGTAGCAGCCCGGAGTTAGGAAGTTGGCGGTGTTTCACCACCGTGCCTCGGAAAGCACGTAAATAGCAGGTTTAAATAAGTCCTGGGCCTGATCTCTAAGACGTATGAGAATAAGGGAGTAGAAAGTGCACCGGTTTTCGCGGGGCACTACAATCATGTCCTGCGCATTTTCGTCTGCGAGGAAAACTAGCCATCTGGATAGTCTCCGTCGAAACTTTGTCTCTGTCGTGTCCGATCCTGAGAATATTATAGACACAGCACAGGCCATGTCTTCACTACTCTCTTCCAGCCGACCGGCCGACCAGGTCTTCTGGTATGGGAACAGCCAGGCTTGGTGACAGGGGTTAAATTTCACCGGAAAGACCAGCTGCGCAGTAGGGTACCAACTTAGGGCCACATCAGCAGCCTCACTTAGATGTTCAAATAACCGAGATGTCGCGGTGACCAGGTCATCGCTGTGTGATCGATGATTTTATGATAAATGATTTTATGACTACCCTTGTCTACCATCACCCTTGTTGTAGAAAAAGTGGAATCTTCAAGTTCACGGAGACGTTGGAAGCAGATGGTATGATCTACACACAGACTTCTGCACGTGGGTGAAATTTAAGCGCAAGGGAGAATCCAGGATAGTTTAGGTACGTCGCATTTAACGGGCATCCAATTTGTGTCTCCGTCAAGAAAAGTAGGCTTCTAAGTCTCGAGCTGGTGATGGACTGTGCTTAGATTAGAGTGCAATATTAGGGAGGTGCACTTTTAATAAGAGGACATGCAACCGCTGTTTAACCGTACTTACCTTTCTTTTCAGCTCTTCTCATGAGTAAAACGGTGAATAGGAATTGAGAATGGCACTTGAACGAGGCGACAACGGATCTATCGACTTATTTGTTTGAAGTTGGTTATAGCTGTTCATTGGGTGCAGTAGCCACTAACTTTCAAGTTGATTAAATAAAGTAAGTAAGTTTGATCTTCACTTTATTTTATTTTTCAAAGTTGTCACCGTCGTTTTCTCTTTCCATTATTGTGATAAGTGTCATCCGTAATATCACTACAACATCAAGCGTTTGTACAATAAACACAACAATAGTTTTATTGCTATTTTAAACATACATAATTGGAACGAAGTTCCTTATCGGACGGTACGGATTTGGCGGATGGGGGCTAGACGACAAAAACTGTAAGATTTTTCCGTTACGACCCCTTCTGACGTAGTGTAGACGACTTTGGCGGCTATAAGATGAGATATAAGAGTGCGAGGGAGATCGAATAATATCCATCTCCCTCGCACTTTTTCTTATCTTGCCATGAAAGAAACATTATTTTATTTTAAATGACGCTTCATTTTAATAAACGCTAGTAATTCATTTATTTGTATTTGTTAATCAATAATATAATACGTTTATTAATAATAATATACTACGAAATGAACTTCGTTCCAATCGAGTGTTCCACGACTCGTATTGTAGTGGAAGTCAAAATTGTTCGAGCAGTATCTATATTTAATTAATTTACGAGGCACTTTATCGAGCTAAATTTATTTTGACAATCGAAAGAGTTAAATTATATTAGTTATTAATTTTATTGTTTTGTATGCCCCTAACTTTTATGGTAAAAACCTAATGAATTGCGATGATAATCCAGTGACACGACTACTGCGCCAATGAGAGCTTAATCTAGGGACTGCGGGGACGTCCTGTTCAGATTCCTCCCTCATATAATAGCTTCACTAAAAATCATGCTGGAACACGACAATGTCATCTGGCGACATGTCTGCATTGGTGGGTGGTAACCTAAAAGCCAGTCGCCGAAGCCTATCACCGAATCGTAGTGCTGTTCGTTTAGCACTACCCATGGGACACGTGTAAGGAGTCAGAGTACCTACAAGTATTTTCTACAGACGCGAGCAGTAATAGATTCGAAATAGATTACAAGAAATATCTACTTTTTGAAAGTAATTTATGTTTTTACCACTGCACTGATTCGAACCAACAAGAATCCCAGCTTTATACCTCATTAACATATAACACAAATAAATAAAATTGAAGTGTCTGTTTGTGATGTCAAAATAACAGCTTTTCACTAAATGCATTTGAAAGTATATACGGTAATTATAACTAAAACACAATTTTTTAAATTTCTGTCTGTCTGTCTGTCTGACTGTCTGTTTGTTCCGGCTAATCTCCGAAACGGCTGGACCGATTTCGACGGGACTTTCACTGGCAGACAGCTGATGTTATAAGGAGTAACTAAGGATACTTATATTTTAGAAATAAAATTAGGATTCCGCGCAACATAATAAAAACCCTAAATTACACGAGGGCGAAGTCATAAGAAATGTTTTATTTATACCTGTGTAAAGCGCTAAAGTGAAATCTCTACATAGTATAAAACAAAGTCGCTTCCCGCTGTCTGTACGCTTTGATCTTTTAAACTAAGCAACAGATTTTTGATGCGGTGTTTCATCAATAGACAGAATGATTCAAGAGGGAGGTTTATATGTATAATACATGTATACTATATATTATGTAATTCTTCTGTCTGTGTGTATGTGCCAAACGGCTGGACCGATTTCGATGAAATTTTGTGTGTGTGATTCAGTTGGTTAGAGAATGGTTTAGATTCACAATTAGACCCGGTAGGTGGCGTTGTTGTCGAGATCCAGAAATCAACCGTGCGAAGCTGGGGCGGATCGCTAGTACATAAATAAACACAAGATTTTTTTGCAAATATATTAACTAGTGGTCGTATAATGGTTGAAATTCCCGTAATTCATTTTTTTTTAAGTTTGTATATAAACAAGCTGTATTTCACTTTCAACATTGCACATTAATACATAAAACACAAATATCTAATTTATAAAATACTAAATAAACACTTTTTGCCTGTTTTGCCTAAAATGTAGTGACTATAACTGTAAGTGACTCTTTGGTACTTTGAGGCATTGGAAGTATGAACGAACGTCAACAAACGACATAATTTGTCCAAGCGACATTTCATGTCTTTGACATTGGCAGTATGAACGTAAACAATGTATATTTTATTAATTTAATGTATTTGTGAATTAGTAGTATTTTAAATTAATTTCAGTTTTCTGCACTTCTTCTCCATATAAACTTTAACTTTGCCAAATATCTCACTCAGTGCGCGCAATATACTTAAAAAGGGGTACAAAATTTACCCTTCGCGTATTAATTCAAAGATATTTAAAAATATTTTGTTTATAGTCAATTTCTCCTTGGTCAAGGTGTCATTATTTTTATCACTGCAAAACATAGAGTCATAAAACTATCATCGAGCTCCTCAGGTGAACGGCCGCGGGCGCGCGTCGTTCGCAACATGTCTCCCATATTTCCGTCATCGATGCGTCTGATGCGCGCCAAAATAAGATTATTGGAAATTTGACACACGAGCGCGCGCGCTTTACGATCGGCGATGCACGGACTCTCTGATACCGATGACGCATTTGAGTGGTCCTCCTGACGGTATTTATGGAGTCTCGGATACTAACTCGCATAGCTTTTACCAGAATAGATGCACCAACCGGTTTATGACCAATGAAAAATATTATCTTTAAAGTAGGTATTGTTATAAGATCAGTTGGGGCAAGTGCAACGAACATCAATATCTCATAAACCAATACAGTATTTGAAAAACGCGCCATAACCTGTCCTTCTACAACAAATTTTAGCTCCGAAGTAAAATTTAAGATGTCGCCACTGGGCCTAGTACGATGTGAATCGTCATTTTGTTTTGACCATTTTTTTCTCGTGGAGTCCACGTTGACATGTGCTGTGCATATCAGTACGAATCTCAAGAAAAAGCTACTACCGAGTTATTTGAACCAGGTAATTGCCTTCTCTAAACATTATTCTTCATAAACCTGTATATATTTTGTTTCTATCTCACAAGTAATTAACTTTAGCGATGCTTGTATTTTTATAACCTAAAACAAACGAAGTGAGGCAAGCGCGCCACTAGTAATGGGTAAATGCGCCACTATAACGCATTTACCCCGAACCAGAAGTTGAAAACATTTTAAGAAAGTAAGTGGTACCTACCTACCTATATTCGTTAGAATATAGGTAGGTACTTATTTCTTTATTTATAATGTTTAAATCTGAAAATAAAAAATGTAAAAATAAAAAGAAGAAAACAAACACAAAGAAAACATAAAAACAAGAAAACAAACACAAAGAAAACACAAAGTAAACATATTCAGATGAAGAGAGTGACTATAGTGTACACGATTCCTCTGATTTAGAAAACTTAGAAGACTACTTAAATGCATATTTATCTGGTGATACTAATGATACATATCAAGAAAATATTGACTCACAGGTGACATATGGACTCGGCGATCTTCATTACATCGCTGAGGCTACTGCTAAAGTTAAAAAAGGTGATTGGGTTTTGGTTAAATTTTGCTCTAAATATAATATCAAACAGTATGTTGGTGAAGTACTTAACATGCAAAATAATCTCTCAACAATAAAATAAGTGAGGAAAGTCCGAAACAGTAAGCAAAATTCTGTTTTTACTTATCCAAACATACAAGATATTTGCGAACTGAAGCACATTAATGACATAATTACAATTTTACCCCATTCAACAATTTCTCGCCGCGGCCAAATTATTTTCAAAATTGAGTTTGGAAATTACAATATGCAGTAAAAAATAGTATGATAATACTATTAAGTAGAATAAGAAAATAAGAGATTTACTAAAATACTATTTTTAATAAAGGATTTATTTGATAAATGTTAATGTTTAAAAGATAAATGATAAGCTTTTTGAGACTGATTTAATTTGCTTTACTTAAGACTGAGATTTCGTAAATTTTATATAGGCAACAAGTGCACCAGCCACTTTAAATAAAATATTAGTCCCTTAAAACGTTTTTTATTATTTTGTACTCACTAACGTCTTGTAAAAATCATAAATATTACAATTTAATTCAATACCATATTCCGTTTAAAAAATGTTCAGTACCCCTGAAAACAAACGTATGGCGCACTTACCCCAAAGTTTGTTTTTGAGCGATAATAGTCCTTATTTTAGGAGTACTAAATATCTGATTGCATAAATTATTTCTGCTCATACGCTTTCGTTCGAAAAATAGACCCTATTCTAATAATAACAAAATAAAAACTAATTATTAAGATTAACGGAATTACCCCTATTCCAAGGGGAAGTGCGTCTAAGCGACCAGTTTTATTCAAACACGTAAAATCTAATCTTAACAAAACGTAGTTTATATTGCTCGACGGAATGATAATTTACAACTAAAGAAACAAAGCTATCCAGTAGTACCTACTGAACTTGTATATGTTTAATAAAAATAAAAATAATTACAACCAAAAGTAATGTTTAAAAAACTATACCGCACTTTCCCCAACTGACCTTACATGACAAAAAACATAATCGCAATGTCTGAAGGCGCATTGATGATTGCAGTAGGTACCAAGCATATTTCGCACTTGAGAGCCCAACAACACTCATTTATTTAGGTGTAAGTATACTTAAAGGTTCATGAACAAAATCACATATTATATTCTAGCGACCTATTACTATTAGACTTCGCTTTTGTGGGATATTTTAATGTAGCGTTATTAAAATATAAGATAAACAAAGACCATTTATTTCATTAAAATTTCTTTTTTTAATTCATGTTTTGGAATAAAATTTAGCCTTAAACACTCCTGGCATTGTTCCCTATCTGTTCGTAAAATTTCATTAAAATCGCCATTTAAAAGATTAACCCGGACATGTTGCATGTTTATAACTCCCTCAACTAAATATAAGGCAGTTATTTCTATATTACAGACAAACACCAATTTTATTCATATGTGTATAGATGTATTATATAGATTATAAATCGATGGTCTAGAAAACAAACGTGCTAAGTGTAATATCCTGAGATTTGGACTCTTTAGTATAAATTGTGCTTGTTCTACTAAGTATTTTAATTTACCAAAGCACTAATATTTTTATCTACTAAGACTTTATTATACATTTTATGAATGATAACAACCGAAAATATAAATTATTAAAATAAAAGAAATGAAACTTAATGTACTTTAAACGTATTGTATAAAATATTATATATAATTATCGATAAAAAAGTCTACGACAACTTTAAATAAATTAATATACATAATATAAATTAATAAAATATAAATTACTTAAATTATGTTACTTACACAATTTATAAAATAAATATATACTAGGATAATGAAACTAAAACTAAAAACCTTAAAAAATATATATATTGTAATAACTAAAATATATTATTAAAAATAGTCCCTTTAGGCAAGGTTCCGAAGATACTGGCAGCGTTCCCCCTTTGAATAGCTAGACTAATTCTTTGTCCGAGGTAGCTGCCAGCTCTTCGGTCTCCTGTGACGTCGACTAACCTTTCTATTTCCTTAAAAAGCTTTATAGCGCTAGGACCCCACGGACCAAGGGTCTCGACACCGAATGGGACAAAAACATATTCGGAGCCTAGACCCCTGTATTTGCATGCTTTAGCTTTTTCAGCCGCTTCACAAGCCGCACTAGCTCTGTTGTTGGTTCCATGTAGATGGAAGGGCAAGTGTGTCTGAACAGGTTGCATCCCATACCAGCACCCGGCCCATCTTCCATGGAATCAAACTCATACCGTCCGGTCTCTTGCCATCGTCTCTTGCAATACCAGACGGCTCAAGTAGACTTGGCACGTTGACGGTGGCAAGAGACCGGCGTATGATATCGTTAAGTGCTGCATGTCTCGAGAAGCGGCCTGCACTTTTTTGGCATGATAGTCCGTGATGTCCTAGCTTGTCGACGTCACTGCCACACGGACATTTATGAGGAACGCAGACCGGAACCCCAAGCCGTAGACAGGTTGCGATTCGAGCGTGTCAGGCTCAAGAAATGTTCTGTATTTGACGAAGGGTACGCGTGAAGCCAGTAGCCGGCCTCATGCGTACCACGGCCAAAAGCCTAGCACGCGCCGAACCTGTACTACAGCTCAAAAGATTGTCATAAGTCAATTTGCAGCTTATGTCGTCCCAGCTCCTTTGTGAATTTGGAGAAACAGGAAAATTTTGACCTGGGCATGCAATTAAGAAAGCGTTTCTAGCTTTTCCAGGCCAGCAATCTCAAAGTTTGAAGGGATGCCCTTAAAATTTTACTTATGAGATTTGCTGAACTATGGACAGAAGATAGAAAGGCTGGTAAAGAGACACTGAAATTTTATGAATCCCTAAACCACCATAACGGATGGTTAGGATGCTTGGGTCCAAGATTGCTCGTTCAGGTGCATATTAAGAATCGATTCTAAATTTATTTTGATTAAGTTGTCTACTTGTGTCAAGAGGTCTGGGTGATTCCAAAAGGAGCAGCAACGGAGCACATACGTAAATTTTGGGACGAAAAGACAGAATTTTAAGATGCAAAGTGCATAATGTGGACTAATTTCAAGGAGACGGTCAGCGAAATTTTGAAATTTAGTAATTGAATTATTAATATATTCAGAAATAGATTCATTAAAAATTGGAGAACCTAAAAGGTAAAGGGAATTACTGTTAACTATTTTAATATTTGGAGCCAAAATATTAAATTATTGTTTTACGTCATTTAAATTTAAGTTGCAGTTATTTATAAAAGTTCGCATTTGCTAAAATTAAGCTCCAAACCAATGGCTTCAAATTTATTTTGACTAAAAAGGTCCGAAAACACAGTATCCATATCACCTCCTAGAGTTCCGTCGTCCAAATACCAAACGTTGAATTTAGAATTTAAATTTTGATTATCGGATTTATAGCCAAACTAAAATTGCTGGCCCAAGGGATCACCTTGTTGACAACCTACTTCCGAGGACAGTTCATTCGAACGATATAACAATTTTGTTGGGTCTGCGTAACTGAGAAAAAGATAATTGTATATTTCGGTATATGTTGTTTTATTTCCGTCAGCAGGGTATCCCTATTTACCGAATTGAAAGCATTTTGACATCAATTTTGAGCAACACGTCAGGATGTCCGTAAGTTAGAAAGAGCGTAGGGCATGGACGGCTGCCTCACACCTCCTTTTACACCGAAGCCTAACTGTACGGGTTCAAATTCCGAATTTAATTTTGGTAAAATATGTCGAACAGCAATTTTGGAGGCCAGGCGTCGTAGTGTTGATCCAACAGCAATTGGCCTCACCCTCCGTCCTTTTGGTGAGGGCAATGAGGTTCGCGCCGAAAAGAATGGGAACAATTTCTGGATTGACATTACCGGAATACATAAAGTTGATTAATTTAGTGATCGAATTTAAGTTGCTCGCCTGCATCACCCACAGAGTGATGTTAAGTCTTTCAGATGTTGGGGTGAGATTCCATCCAAACCTGCAGCCGAACCTGGTTTAAAAGATAAAATGGCACCTGTAACATCTTTTTATGAATTTGAAGGCATGCTTGCCCTGCTGTTGGTCGGTCGAGAAAATATGGGTTTAATGGAGCTGGAGGATGTTTTGTCCGTAAGGCCTGAAGGGTGTCAGGGTATCTGGTGATAGCACGTCGTTGGAGAACAAAAGCGAGCGGCACCTTTGAGATCTCCGTCACAGATTTTGTTTTCGATGAGTTTGTTGCGATTACGAGGGCATCATATTTGATTAGAGGTGCGGAGAAGGTGAGGAGCTTACAGCACAGTTATTTTAATATTTTGAGTCAAAGATAAATTCAGTTCATCAGTTTTATTATATGTAGTGTGCTGTATGAAAATAAAAATAGGTTCTGCCAGTCTTGAGTACAATTGCTTATGTAACATTTCTGGATTAATTGTGACAAATGTAGCAACGGTTATTCGAGCTCCTCGAGGATTCTTTTAACTATGGGTATACTATTTTCAAATGGCTAAGATATGTGGAAAGGAGTTGGATCGTTGGCTACATAAGTAGGCGCACTCGAAATAATGGGATGGATGTCTAAAGGTGAACTATTTTGGCTAATACATTTCCTGTGTGTTTTTGTAGTGTGTATGTTGAGGCCTTTCAAAGATTTGAATGACTTGTTGCACTGTGTACATGTATGGGTCGCGTTCGACGTGCCATCACAAGATTGGGTCACGGACTGCATTCACAACAGTTAAATACAATCACAAAAAAGAATAACTTAAAACAAATTTAAAAACACAATAAAGTAACTTAAAAAGTACACTGAAAATATAAAAAAAAAGTCAAAGTCCAAATATCGTTAAGTAGGTGCGTCACAGGATGGTCTTGCAATTCGACGCTGCAGTGGAAGAGATCTAGCGACGCATTTCGTCGCTAGGACAACCGATGGCGGCTTTAGCAACCGTGTCTTGAGATTATCACACGCGGATTAGAAATTTTTAAAGACTGAACAGGCACTGAGCCTGCTTGTCACTTTTGTGTCCAGACAGCAATAGATAGTTCGGAAATCATTTGTTGCGAATTGTTTCGTTACATTTGTCATAAGTCACCATCTTGAAATATTTTTATATCTCGTAGTTGATTTGAGATTATAATATCTAAATTCAGATTATAAACCACTGTTATATTATTTATATTTATGTCAATAATAAACATTTTCCTTGTACACTAAAATTTTACAATTAAAATATATACTTATTTTTATTAAAATATTTAGACATAATATATGTGACATGAAAATAAAGACAAATAATATATTAATTGGGATGAAAACAAGATTGTATACAAGTGCGTGTTGCCAGTGATGTCATATGGACCTGAGTCGTGGTTCCTCACTGCTGACCGTATGAGGAAGTTCTAAGTCGCTCTGTAGCTCGAAGAACTGACAACGGATGAAGAAGATAGGTTCTCGAATGGCAGCCTTGTATCGGTAAGCGAAGTGTATGGCGGCAGGAAGTCAATAGATGCAGGTGGCTCAAGACCGTGTTTCGTGATAATCCTTGTGGAAGCCTAAAGCTAGTCCAGCAGTAGACTTGTGAAGGACTATAATGATGATGATAATGGTGATGATGAAATGTAGTGATAGTGCCTAACTAAGAGACGAAATTGGGATGTCAAACATCTAAGTTTGATGTTTGTAACTCAAACACGCAAAAACAGCTCTACTGATTTAGGTGAAATTTAGCTTATAGATAGCTGGAGACTGGATTTGCAAATATGGCACTTGTTATCCTGATATATCTTCTGAATAGGGATCTATGTGGGTAAAATCATAAGACGCTGCTACTAAAAACAAAACGTTAAGTAAAACAAACACCAATTTAATAGTCAACAGTACTAAATTGTTAATTACAATTTTAAGTGCTGATTTACCACGTGCTGGGCGATGGAGGAAAACATCGCGAGGAAACCTACATGTCTGAGAAATAAGAAAAAAATATTTCGAAGACATGTGAAGTTCGCCAACACGCATTGGGGCAGCGCGGCGGACTTTTCCTTGCCTCACAGAAATGAGAGGAGGCCTGTGCCCAGCCGTGGGACGTATATAGGCTGTAACTTTAACTTTTTAACTAAGCGATAGTCTTCTTTCATATTTCAGATTTTTTCGGTACCTATATTTTGTAAATGGGTATATGTATTTACTTAAAATTAAGTACCTATTACATTGATAAATAATGTAACTTATAGTGAAAGTATATAAACAATTACAATTCACAAAGCTTCCTGGTAACTTGTCAAACTATACTTACTCTTCAAACTGCTCTCCTGAAATATTACTATTCTGTAATAAGCTCGTTTATCTTCTATGTCATCGATATGTAATTTCATTATATATTATACGTGTAATTTGGTATTAAGTTAAGTAAAAATACTTATGATTACTGTATGTATGTATGTTCGTCGGATAATCCGGTTTAGATTTAGTTTTTTTTTTTGTTTGAAAGGTGACTTGATCGAGACCGAGAGTATTCTTAGATATGATTCAAGAAAATCAGCTCTTTTTGTTTCGGGGGATTTTAAAATTTTCAATGTTTTGGCCCTATTGAAGAGTATCTGGTCTTTTCACTAAGCTGCTTCAGCTTAGTGTTCCACTAGGGAACTTTTCGTGTTGAGGTCTTGGTATTGATAGGACAACTGCCCTCGAAGGCTTCACAGAGCCCTACGTTTACGGTCTCCGTCGCTAATCTAGTCCTTCAATCGTTTTGATGCTTTTAGGAAACGTTTCCAAATTCCTTCTTAGCCTGTCTCTATAGACATCAAAGGAGGTCGTTTTTAGATCCCTAAAAGCAACAGTTTCATAAGTTGATGATACTCTCATCACAAACTTAATGTGTTTGTGATCAGGCATTAAGTTTTCACTATTAACATGTCTATGTAACATGATATGTTATTAGTAGCAAAGGTTATATCTAACACTTCTTGCATGCGTTACAAAGGTTGGTGTTCACCCTAAGTTTAGGCTTACCAGGCGATTGGAGATGAGAAAATCAATAAATGAAAAAATAAAGTAACTCACCTCTATCATTAGCTATGTCTACACCAGTGCGCTTTGAATTTCGCTTTCATGTTCATTTTGTGTTTAAACTTTCAGTTCGTCTTGCGTCAAGCGCTGTGCCATAAGACGCATGCAGCTTATCGTCTATACCAATGCGCTTGTCGCATGCAACTCGTCTATACCTCACGCGCCTCGGTTAGGCAAACCACGAAGATTCGTAATTATCTTCTGTTCCGGACCCACTCCTTTTCATCGTAACTTTTTGATGTTCCTTTGAGAAGTATGACTTCAAGCTCTTTATCTTGTTTTTAACCGTTTTTACATCATAATTATATTTTTGGCTAAGAGGAATCAACGCTTCGTTTCTTTTTATTTTATTTGTGTAATATTTGTGCTTGTGGTGCTACAATACTTGATATATTCGATAATAATCGATAAGTTCTAATGTTTTAACCTTGTCTCCCGCCATTTTGTTTACTAAAATGCACGAAATGTTGCATGCGAACCCACCGGTGACGGATCAGCTTTCGCTAGAGGCATGCGCTGTTGTCGAACTAGTTTTAGCACATGCGCTATTGCATGCGCCATGGTTGCTCAGGAATGCGTTGGAGGAAGACGCAAGATGAACAGGAAAGCGCACTGGTGTAGACATAGCTAATGATGTTAGTGCTTCCCCAGGCTGTGTGGTGAGCATTAGCATCACAACCCACCACAAGTTCTGCGTTATGTTTTCAGGCGTACTCCGCCACTCGCTCTAACTCGATGGCAGGATCTGAGTTCTCTCCTCGCGGAGACATAGGCTGAGCAAATAATTACTCTGGCCTTTGTGCACCCCTTGAGATTTATGAAGGCTGTTACCAGGTAGTTGTTGCAGTACTCTGGAACACCTAAAAGTTCAATGTTTTTATTGTAAATTATACAAGTTCTGCGTCTGCTCCCTTTAGTATTGGCTAAGATTTAAGATTTCAGCAGCCGACAGTCCCAGAACTTGACCGTTAGCCACCCAGGGTTTTGTATGAGGGCGAGGTCAATGTTCTCCTCTGCAAAGCAAACCTCCATCATGGCAGAAACCTAGTCCCACCCTTAGGGTTAGCCATTTATGGGCATGGGGGGGCAGGGATCGTTTTCGCCTGCTGAGGACGAAGACGTACTTTACTGGCGATCTCGACTCCAACCACAGCTTTCCTTCTACCGTTCCCACCTCCTTTCCCCTGGCCAACACCAGCGGAGGCTGTCGACCCGAGGCAATATCAGCGCCTTGGGTCTCCGTCACTCCGACACCGACGACATCC
Organism: Parnassius orleans; assembly: GCA_029286625.1. Taxonomy (NCBI): domain Eukaryota; kingdom Metazoa; phylum Arthropoda; class Insecta; order Lepidoptera; family Papilionidae; genus Parnassius; species Parnassius orleans. The sequence continues at coordinate 675,965 of JAGSMP010000215.1, read as the reverse complement.
CAGGCTTACTCCGAGAAGTGGTGCCATAAGACGCATGCAGCTTATCGTCTATACCAATGCGCTTGTCGCATGCAACTCGTCTATACCTCACGCGCCTCGGTTAGGCAAACCACGAAGATTCGTAATTATCTTCTGTTCCGGACCCACTCCTTTTCATCGTAACTTTTTGATGTTCCTTTGAGAAGTATGACTTCAAGCTCTTTATCTTGTTTTTAACCGTTTTTACATCATAATTATATTTTTGGCTAAGAGGAATCAACGCTTCGTTTCTTTTTATTTTATTTGTGTAATATTTGTGCTTGTGGTGCTACAATACTTGATATATTCGATAATCATCAATAAATTCTAATGTTTTAACTTTGTCTTCCGCCATTTTGTTTACTAAAATGCACGAAATGTTGCATGCGAACCCACCGGTGACGGATCAGCTTTCGCTAGAGGCATGCGCTGTTGTCGAACTAGTTTTAGCACATGCGCTATTGCATGCGCCATGGTTGCTCAGGAATGCGTTGGAGGAAGACGCAAGATGAACAGGAAAGCGCACTGGTGTAGACATAGCTAATGATGTTAGTGCTTCCCCAGGCTGTGTGGTGAGCATTAGCATCACAACCCACCACAAGTTCTGCGTTATGTTTTCAGGCGTACTCCGCCACTCGCTCTAACTCGATGGCAGGATCTGAGTTCTCTCCTCGCGGAGACATAGGCTGAGCAAATAATTACTCTGGCCTTTGTGCACCCCTTGAGATTTATGAAGGCTGTTACCAGGTAGTTGTTGCAGTACTCTGGAACACCTAAAAGATCAATGTTTTTATTGTAAATTATACAAGTTCTGCGTCTGCTCCCTTTAGTATTGGCTAAGATTTAAGATTTCAGCAGCCGACAGTCCCAGAACTTGACCGTTAGCCACCCAGGGTTTTGTATGAGGGCGAGGTCAATGTTCTCCTCTGCAAAGCAAACCTCCATCATGGCAGAAACCTAGTCCCACCCTTAGGGTTAGCCATTTATGGGCATGGGGGGGCAGGGATCGTTTTCGCCTGCTGAGGACGAAGACGTACTTTACTGGCGATCTCGACTCCAACCACAGCTTTCCTTCTACCGTTCCCACCTCCTTTCCCCTGGCCAACACCAGCGGAGGCTGTCGACCCGAGGCAATATCAGCGCCTTGGGTCTCCGTCACTCCGACACCGACGACATCCCAGGCTTACTCCGAGAAGTGGTGCCATAAGACGCATGCAGCTTATCGTCTATACCAATGCGCTTGTCGCATGCAACTCGTCTATACCTCACGCGCCTCGGTTAGGCAAACCACGAAGATTCGTAATTATCTTCTGTTCCGGACCCACTCCTTTTCATCGTAACTTTTTGATGTTCCTTTGAGAAGTATGACCTCAAGCTCTTTATCTTGTTTTTAACCGTTTTTATATCATAATTATATTTTTGGCTCAGAGGAATCAACGCCTCGTTTCTTTTTATTTTATTTGTGTAATATTTGTGCTTGTGATGCTACAATACTTGATATATTCGATAATCATCAATAAATTCTAATGTTTTAACTTTGTCTTCCGCCATTTTGTTTACTAAAATGCACGAAATGTTGCATGCGAACCCACCGGTGACGGATCAGCTTTCGCTAGAGGCATGCGCTGTTGTCGAACTAGTTTTAGCACATGCGCTATTGCATGCGCCATGGTTGCTCAGGAATGCGTTGGAGGAAGACGCAAGATGAACAGGAAAGCGCACTGGTGTAGACATAGCTAATGATGTTAGTGCTTCCCCAGGCTGTGTGGTGAGCATTGGCATCACAACCCACCACAAGTTCTGCGTTATGTTTTCAGGCGTACTCCGCCACTCGCTCTAAATCGATGGCAGGATCTGAGTTCTCTCCTTGCGGAGACATAGGCTGAGCAAATCATTACTCTGACCTCTGTGCACCCTTTGAGATTTATGAAGGCTGTTACCAGGTCGTTGTTGCAGTACTCTGGAACACCTAAAAGTTCAATGTTTTTATTGTAAATTATACAAGTGCTGCGTCTACTCCCTTTAGTATTGACTAACATTTAAGATTTCAGCAGCTGACAGTCCCAGAACTTGACCGTTAGCCACCCAGGGCTTTTGTATTAGGGCGAGGTCAATGTTCTCCTCTGCAAAGCAAACCTCCACCACGGCAGAAGCCTCGTCCCACCCTTAGGGTTAGCCATTTATGGGCATGGGGGGGGGGGCGGGGGTCGTTTTCGCCTGCTGAGGACGAAGACGTACTTTACTGACGATCTCGACTCCAACCACAGCTTTCCTTCTACCGTTCCTCCTTTCCCCTGGCCAACACCAGCGGAGGCTGTCGACCCGAGGCAAGATCAGCGCCTTGAGTCTCCGTCACTCCGACACCGACTACGTCCCAGGCTTACTCCGAGAAGTGGAGGGCTAGGTGGATGGGAGTTGGGATGTTTCAGGCTCCATTACCGCGTCAGAGCCACCCCTGATCTTGAAAGTTGTCTTTATAAAACCAAGGACGACTCTGCCGCCTGCCGCCCGGATAGCATCCGCCGATGGGCCGTCCAGAGAAAAGGTTACTAGGAACCCATTCTCCTCGTCCCTGCGGTGGAGGATTTCCAAAGCTCTATGTCCGCCTCTTCTGAAGAGTCAGCTTCGCTGCGGAAAGATATGTAATTGAAATTGTTTAAATCAAATAATTTAAAACATGTATTACTGAGAGCCTTGCCTCCGGCCAGGGTTTTAGTTTTCCAACTTCACCCACAATCCAGTCCTGGCTTGCCTTATCAGACACGTTACCAGAATCGAACTTGGCTTGTGGGTGAAACCCGCAAATATCGGTCCCGCTCCAGGCTGCACTCCACAGGCTGTCTTAGCGATAGTCTGTGTTAGTGCCCGGTGAACGAGCCGCATCTGCTCCACGCTCATAGGATTCGAATTGCAAATTCCCACACGCGTGGAGACAGCTACGGCACTAAAGCAGAGCTTCTTCTCTCCCGTTTCCAGCTTCACAGCTTTCCTGGTCTGGTCTTTAGGAGACTTCTCCTCAGATCGACTGTGTTCAGATCCGGATTCAAATGTCCAAAACGCTATGCACGAGTTTTGGCGGAAACTTGACCGGCGGCGGATTGCTGCATCTCATTGACTTATATATTACTAGGGTAAGGACCGGGCCAACCGCGCAACTAAATGGCACCAATGCGTTGGCCCTAAAGTGAAGGTTTAGGGCCAACGCGACTCATTTGACAGCGGTCCGCGCGCAGCATTACGCCAGGTTTGGATTCAGGCCCTCAAAAAATATACATAAACACTCACGCCTGTCACCTAGAGGAGTAGGCAGAGACTATGGACTTCCATTTGGCATGATCCTGACACACCTCTCTCGCCTCCGCCACATCCATATACCTACGCATACACGCTCGTCGGTTAAGGGTACTCTTAATTTGGCCCATTTTCAATATATCGCCAATTTGGTCGATAAATTTTCGCCTAGGGCGTCCCTTCCCGACTCTGCCGTTCACCTCTGCCACATAAATTTGCTTTGTCACTCTTTCCTCATTCATTCTTTCTACATGACCAAACCACCGAAGCATTCCTTTCTTAATCCTGGTCACAACATTATCTTGCAAACCACACTCTTCTCTTATCACACAATTTCTCACTCTGTCATTCAGATTCAGCCCTAACATACTCCTTAATGACCGCATTTCTACAGCATTTATTCTACTCTCGTGCTTCTTCTGCCACACCCAACTTGCACTACCATACATTAAATTAGGGACTAACACAGCATTGTGAATTGCCATACGTGTCTTTTTGGACACATTCTGACTTTCCACAACAGAGTGTATAGCCCAATTTACTTTATTTCCAGCGTTCACTCGTCGTTCTATATCCTTATCATATCTACCATCCCTGCTAAATACACATCCCAAATACACAAACTCATCTACTTGCTCGACCAATTCCCCTTTTATTCTTATTTCACATATCGTTTTACTTTCTTCTTTTTCAAAAACCATAACTTTCGTCTTACTTACGTTCACTTTCATTCCCCTTTCTTTTAATGAACTGTTCATTAATGTAACCATCGTTTGCAACTCGGCCGCCGACGACGCGAGTATGACTTGATCATCGGGGTACAAAAGGCATTTGACGGTTAACTCACCCATTCTTAACCCGCATTCTTCAACTTTCAAATTTTCCAAATAACTGTCCATAAATAGGTTGAATAGCCACGGGGAAGCCAAACAGCCCGATCTGACCCCTTTATGGATACCAAACCAGTCCGAGTAGGCCCCGTTGATCCTGACACAAGCACTGGAGTCCCTATACAGAGACTTCAATGTTTGTATCAACCCCGCGCTCAACCCAAATGAGTTCAGTGTTTGCCATAACACATCCCTGTCCACTCTGTCTATAAGCCCTGGTATTGGTTTTTGCCCAAAAACTTCTCCGCGATCATGTGCATGGAAAAGACCTGATCCGTACATCCCATTCCCTTTCTAAATCCCGCTTGCACATCCCGAATTTTTCCATCAATATCTTTCATAACTCTTTCAATTAGTACCTTAGCATACAGTTTTCCCACTATGCTAAGAAGGCTGATACCACGGTAGTTTTTACAGTCCTGCTGCGATCCTTTTCTTTTATATAGTGGGACTATCACGGCATTGCACCATTCTCCCGGTACCCGCTTAAGTTCCCAACACAAATTAAACAAGGTGTACAGCAGGTCTGCCACCACTCCCTCTCCAGCCATTTCCAGCCAGCAGCATTTCGAGTGATACTCTATCATATCCGGCTGCCTTACCTGCTTTCATACTTTTCATTGCTTTCATTATTTCATCTATACTTATCTTTCTATCTCTTTCCTCTTCTTTCGGAATTTCTATTTCATTTAATTCAAACATCTCAACACTCATAAACACGCTTTCAAAGTATTCCTTCCATCTCCTTAAACTCGACAGTTCGTCATTCAGAATACAGCCATTCTGGTCTCGTATAGCATTCATTCTAGGCTGTTTTGAATGTCCCCTGGCAGTTCTAACGAGTTTCCAGAACATTTTAATATTTGCCTGGAAATTATCTGATATTATTCTATCATTCTTATCCGTTCTTTCTTGCTTTTTCCTTTCAACTACTTCTTTTACTCTCTTATTTAGATGTCTAAATACTGCCTTTTTTCTTTCAATATCATCATATATACCGCTAGAATAACTAGCTTTGGTTGCTAGTAAATCTACCCATGCACTCTTCTTTGCTTCTACTTCCATCCGTACCTCATCATCCCACCATAAAGTGTTATTTTTCCTTTCATTCGTTCTCTTACTTACACCACATACTTCGGTAGCTGCAATCCACCAAAACTTTCTTGACATTATACCACACAGTCTCCAAGTCTAAATCATTCATACACAATTCATACATACCACTTATATTTTCTTTCATCTTGTAAGCTCTCTGTTCTTATACGCTGTAACGCAGTGGTAGACACAGATGTCCGATGCCGCCATCGTCTGAATAGACCGTTAATTCGGCATAAGACCAATTAATGATCCGTCCCTCCGTTGGACCCCCGGTAAACCCTTGTATCTACCACTGCGCTCCTAATTCTTTCATCCAAAATTATGAAATCTATCATGCTTCTATCACCACCTCTTTCCCATGTATACATGTGAATATTCTTATGACGAAAGTGTTCGTCACAAAAATATACTTTTCCACACATACGGTGAGGAGGCTTTCACCATTCTCATTTATACTTTCATCACCAAACGTTCCCAATATCCTTTCATAACCAAGCCTCTTCACGCCAACCCTTCCATTAAAATCTCCTAATATAACAATATTTTCATTGCCCTTGTATTTCATTAGCACCATCCTTACCATCTCCCAAAACTGCTTTCGGATATAAGTGGGCTTAGACATGTCTGGGGCGTAGACCCCTAGAACAAACAACTTCTTTAAGCCCAATTTCATTCGTATCCATAGCAGTCTCGGGCTTACACATTCAAACTCTTTCACACAATGACCAATTCTCTCTGAAAGGATGATACCGACTCCCTGGCATGCCCGCTCGGTCTCGTCTACACCAGACCAGTACGCGGTATACATGCCATGTGCAGTGGCATCCTTTCCCTTCCGTTTCGTCTCATTTATACATAACACATCTATTCCTCTATGATACATCATATCGCATACTTCATATATCTTATCATTCATTGCTCCACATACATTCAGCGTAGTCAGACGGGCTTCTGCAATCCACTTTTCGCCCCTCCGGGAGACAGAACGTGACGGGTGGCGAACCTCGTCGCCGGTTTTCCTTCCGGAGATTCTTCGCACCTCTGCCCCATTAAAGGGGCGCCGGGAACTCGGGACCACTTCTTTTATTTTGTGCCTCATGGTGCGAAAGTAGGGGGTGGTATTTTTTACGCCGTTACCACACGGCGAGGAGCCAAGTCTGTTCTTTCGGCTTTGTCGCTTGTTTAGCACCACCCGGGGGACACGTGTAGGGTGGGCCTAGGATTAGATGGTCGAAGACTACGGACGCGAGCGACTCATCCCCCAAAAAATATTGTACATGGAAAATAAAATTATACTTACTATTTGTCCAAAATTATACCACGTTTGACGTTTCATGTTTTTTTCCGATGCGCCGGGGTTTTGGCGTAACGCGTCTAGTGTATCTATACGTTTCGTTTTCGGCGGTTTTGTTTTGAATAGAAATAATATTGCATTACGATATCATGTTCATAGCAAATTCAAAAATATAGCTATGAACACGATTGTCTTTGGCCTGACCTACTATACTCTTTGGCTTGACCATAGGTCTGACTAAGTTGGTCCATTAAAATGTCGACGCCTGAGCGGTTAAGTACAATAACGCACGGGCGTCAATCTTGGCCATCGCTTGGCATAATGGGCAATGAGCGATACGCTCGCTCTATAGCTTGCTTATTTATACTCTAAGCTTGCTTATTTTTAGCTTCAAGCTTCTATGCTCGAAGATTTATACTATGCGCCAATTCTAAGTCTATGCTATGCGCAGTATCCTCTTAGTAGTCTGTTCCTGTATATGACAGTTACTATACTCTTTGGTAGTCTGTGATTTATACTCTAAGGGTCGTCTACTATGTCTACCACATAGACCAGACCATAGACTTAGAAGACCAGTACATTCTAAGTCTATGGTCTACCATATGTCTACTATGCGCTATAACTATAATATATTAATTCTTATTAGTTTGTGATGTCCACTTTATGCAGTATTTAATCCTCAGAGTAATTACTAGCATAGAGGTAGTCCTAAAATAAGAACAAAATTCTTATAGCTGAACTATTTATACATATGAGGTTTAACATGGTACAAAATAAGATAGCTATATTATTCTCACCTTCTTTCTTTTACAAGGTTGTTGCCGTTTTTTCATTCCATAGACACCGCTATTGATGTGCCATTAGCGAAACAAAAAACATTGTGAATTAATTCATTTAGTCTATGACTTAGTAAAAATTTTATTAGTCCCGTTCTTAATACTTATTTATATCAATGAAAGTGTATGGAAACTTCATCTGACATCTTACAACAAAAACGTAGTCTAATACTGCGGAATTCCGTACTATCGTTGTATAATTTAAAATATATCGTGAAAAGGTCACTATAAGCACTTTTTTTTACTTAGTCAGGTCATAAGTTCTGTCAAAAACTTTTTATAAAATTAATGATACACTTTTTGATAATTATATAGAAACTATATATGAAATAAAAGGTAATTTAATTTAGAATACAATTTTATTTACATTATTCAAAATGCCCTCCCCTATTTTGAATACATACCCTTAACCGACGCGGCCAATAATCAATCGCAGCATGCACCACACTCATATCTATTTCTGCCGCTGATTTAGCCAAAGATGCTCGGAGAGATTCCAAATTCTGATAAGGTTTAGCGCAGACTTTCTCCTCCAAATGTTGCCATATCTCATAATCCAGTGGGCTTAAATCTGGACTAGAAGAGGGCCAGTCTTCATGTCCGATAAAGTCAATTCCATGGGCGGTCAACCAGTTTTGCGTGCTTCGTGCCCTATGAGCTGGTGCAGAGTCCTGTTGGAATATCCAATGTCTACTTTTGAACATTGTTTGAGAAAGAGGTTCCACTATGTTTGTTAGGACGGTATTTTGGTACACCTCGGCACTGGTTTTTACTTCTTTTCACAGAAAAACACCTCAGTTAAGCCTGAATATGAGACTCCAAGTCAAACCATGAGTGACGAAGAATAATGTGCTCGTTGAACCCTCGGAATACGCGAGCTGGCTTCTTCACTGCTGTAAGCATACACCTTATCATTTTGTTTATTTTCATTGTTATACTTTCTTCGATGTTAAAATTTTTGTCATCCGAAAACAAAATTTCGCGGTATTTTTTTCCGCGTACCGCCGTAACAATGCGCGGGATCTATCCAGCCAAATTTTTTTCATACGCTCGTTCAAAAAATTTCCGGTCTTCTTACGATAAGCTCGTAGTCCTAGGTCTTCATTGATCACTCTTTTGACCGTGGTTCTGCTTAGGCCCATCTGAAGAGCTAAGATTTTTGTTTACGAACAGGATTTCGTTGAATTCGCGCCTTCACTGCTTTGATGATCGCGGGTGTCCTAACTCTACGAGGTCGGCCGGTCCTCTTACGATCTTCTAAGCTTGAATCTTCAGTGAATCGTTTGACAGTGCGATAAACAATTCGTAGGGTTATTTTCAATTTTTGTAGAATATTGAAACTCTCTTTTGGCGCGTAACCACAGCAGTGCAACGCGATAACCGCTACTCTATCTTCTTTCTTCGACCATTCCATATTTGAAAATGAATTAAAATTAATGTCTTTTTTATTTTCGGCAAGCGCAACCGTTATATTTTTAAAATTAGTGAAGTTCATCTAGCCAGTATTAAATTTTTTTAAATAATAAGGTTTTGACAGAACTTATGACCCCACTAAGTATATAGGATAAGGGTGACAAACGGGCACACAGTCCATCTGATGTTAAGTAGTTGCCGTGGCCCATAGACATCTACAGTTGTTTTGTCTATAATGGATACAATAGCACCTTATCTAGCCACTATATTTAATATAAGCGTCGAATCTGGTGTGTTTCCTGATTTAATGAAACATAGTAAAGTCATACCTTTATTTAAATCTGGTAGTGCATTAGACCCCGCCAATTTTAGACCAATTTCTGTACTACCAACATTTAGTAAAAATTTTGAAAAAATAATTTTAGATCAGATGTTAAGTTTCTTTAATATTAATAAATTACTTCATAAAAATCAACTCGGTTTTACAAGGGGGTCGCTCGACAACTGACGCTGGAGTTGAGCTTATTAAACATATTTTTTGTGCATGGGAGAATTCAGAGGAAGCTTGTGCGGACTGTGTTCACCATGAGACATTAATCAGGAAGCTAGAGTACTATGGTGTCAAGAACACAGCGCTTAAACTTATTATTTCATATTTAAGTAATAGAATGCAGAAAGTTATTATCAATGGTAAAATTTCGATTCTCGGCCCATTCCTATTTCTAGTGTATATTAGTTAGCTATACCTTCCCTTGTATAGTAGTTGTCCATCATGATATAGTATTATTTGCTGATGATACTCCTTGATTTTTAAACTTAAACGTCAATCATTTAAATGTGACGAAGTGAATAATGCTGTATCAAAATTAGTGCATTGGTTTAACGTTAATAACATGCATTTAAACGGAAATAAAACTAAATGTATTAAATTTACAACATCGAATGTTAAAAATCTGAATACCAATGTGTTTTTAAATGGGGAAGAACTGAGCCCTGTTAAATCCACTGTTTTCTTGGCATCACTATCGACGTAAAGCTTCAATGGGGCCCCCATATATCCAAACTAGCAAGCAGACTAAGTTCTGCAGCCTATGCCTAAAGATTAGAGGTCTCACTAGTGTCGAGACAGCTAGATTAGTTTATTTCAGTTATTTCCATAGCATAATGTCTTATGGGATTTTGCTATGTGGAAATGCGGCTGTTTCAGAAACTATTTTTGTTTTACAGAAGAGGGCCATTAGAGCTTTTTACAACCTAAAACCGAGAGTCTCTTAGAGATAAATATTGTTACGAGCTTGGGGTTCGAGACAATTAAAAACTGCCGATTGAATTACCAAAATTGACACTTTAATTATACAACACTAATTACAACTTTAAACCACACTAATAACAAAATACAATTTTACTACAGATCGCTTAAGTTCGTAGTTGTATCGCTTCGAAGTCCTCGCTTGTATCGCCAATTCAATACTGCCTCGGTCGTGGTCTATACCGGCCTTATATAGCGCCTCCGATACTTTCCAGAACCTTCTACTGTGGAAACATCTAGAATGTTCGAGTACATATCGGTCCCGAAATTTCTAGAAAGATCTTGACTCTCCTAGTTCTGCTACTCGATACTAGAGGGCGCTAGTGGCTAGTGTTGCCATGTAAAAGACATTAATAGTGGCGCGCAACACTGCCCCCTCCTAAGACATGCTCGTCCCGAGCATTATTGGCCCCATAATAACGCGCCAGTCGATCCACATGGACGATCTTGGGTACCTCTTGCACCTTTCTGTATCCGGTAGGTTACGTCATTGATCCTTGTCACAATCCGGTACGGTCCGTCCCATTTAGCTTGAAGCTTGGAGATTTCCTTTGCTGCGAACTGGATTGTGTAACCACTAGTGAACCTTCGTCAAACCCTTTGTTGTTCATTTTGCGGTCATACCGTGTTTTCATCTTTTCAGACGTTTGCTGCCCCGATTGTCTGACGTGCTCATAAATGTCATTCATTTTGTTCCGCAAGTCATTTGCATAATCGGTTATACTGCGTGGGGCATCAGGTGGTATTCCGGTGATCAGGTCTGCAGGCAGCCGTAATTCTCTCCCAAAATTTGCTAAAGCTGGTGTCACTGATGTACTTTCGTGAACAGCGCTTCGATATGACAACAAAACGGTTGTATGTGCCTGTCCCAGTCTCGTTGCCGTTTTTCCACAACTTTGCTAGGTACCTCTCAATGTCTGATTAAATCGTTCTACCATTCCATCAGATTGTGGGTGGTAAGAAGTTGTTCTTGTTTTATGAGTACCCATAACTCGGCAAGTTTCCTGGAATATTTGAGACTCAAAATTCCTTCCTTGATCGCTGTGAATCTCTAAAGGTACTCCAAAACGACAGAAGACTTCATGAACTAGTTTATCTGCAACTGTTGAAGCTTCTTGATTTGGAATGGCGAAGACTTCTGGCCACTTAGTGAAGTAATCCATCACAACCATAAAATACTTGTTACCACTTTCACTTTCCGGAAACGGCCACGCAACGTCAAGAGCTATCCTCTCCCATGGTGCACCAACATTGTACAATTTCAATGCACCTCTACTACGAGTTTGGGGTCCCTTTACAGCCGCACAACTTGTACATTTGCGACACCAGTCCTCGACATCGTCACGACAGTGGACCCAGTAAAACCGTTCTCGGATCTTCAGTAGAGTTCGTTTAACTCCCAGGTGGCCTCCTGAACAACCATTATGGTACAGCTGTAGAACATCCGATACTTTAGCTTTAGGGACAACCATTTGCAAATGACAACTGTCTCCCCGACCATTTTCCCATTTACGGCACAGGACTCCATCCTGAATCAGCAAGCTGTCCCATTGGGACCAATAGCTTTTCGTGGTCGAACTCATCGCTGAAACGTCGCTCCACTTGGGCTTAGGAAGCACTGGCCTTCATCCATTCTAGAATCGGCTTGATGTCCGAATCTTCCTGCTGTGCATATCGCAGGCTGTCTTTCCACTCATTGTTGAGCTGGTCTGTCATAAGCATCCTCACAGATACCACTTCCTTACACTCATGTCTAGTACAATGCTTGCAATCTTCAGGACAAGGACTTCTTGACAATGCATCTGCGTTGCCATGAGATTTCCCGCTGTGCTGGGCGGTGCTGATAGCCGCACTGCCTCCTCGAGATAGTTCACCTTCCCTTTCCTTTCGCTTAGGGCAGCTGGATCGAAGATGGCCCCTTTCCCCACAGCCGTAGCACCTAGGCCTGTATCCTTTATTGCGGTCGCGAACTGTAGCTGCTGCAACCTCCCTGACGCGATGGGAACGATGATCCTGTCGCACGGCTTCCACCTCCAGTGCATGGGCCAACGCGGCCTTAAGCGTCTTGTGGTGCCCGAGCCTCACAGCAGCTCTGACTTCAAGGTCGCGGATGCCGTCGATGAATGTCTGCACCAGGTTCCCTACAATGAGCGCAGGTACAGACTGGTATGCTTTTCGAACCAGCTTTTCCACCTCAAGGGCCCACTGCTGCAGGTTTTCGTTGCTGCGTTGCACGCGATCTTTGAGCTGCGCACGAAAGACGTGTTCCAGGTGAGCGTCGCCATATCTCGCCTCCAATGCCTCAAGGAGCTGCTCGTAAGTCACTTCCTTACCGAGAGCTTCCAGAACAGTTAAGGCCTGGTCGCGCAGGCCTAGGATGAGAGCAGTCATGGCCTGACTTTTATTCCAGCCGTTCGCCTTCATGACAGTCTCGAACTGGATTCTGTACGCCGACCAGGAAGAAGTCCCGTCGAACGGCGGCACTTTGAATCCACGTAGCGAAGGTGTTGTAGCTACCACGGGAGCTGTAACTCCATCCCCAAAGTTTGAGGTCGTCCAGCGTTTTCTTCACGTCAGCAATCACGTTGTCAACCCGATTGTTCACTTGGTCGATTCGGGTTTCAGCTTCCGAGAGGCGGTTGTCATGTTGAGCAACCCTATCCTTCACCTCCCTTATCTCTTTCCCGAAGGTAGTGTGAAGGTCCTTCATGAGGAGCATCTGTTCTTCCCGTTGGCGGGCCTGTTCCTCCTGTCCACGCTGCAGCTGCTCTTTCAACCGACGGGCCTGTTCCTCCTGTCGGTAGGCCTGTTCCTCCTGTCGGCGGGCCTGTTCCTCCTGTCGGCGAGCCTGCTCCTGCAGCATCATCATCACAGCACCTAAGTCAGGTGCTGCAGATGCAGGAGCTGCTGACGGGCCGGCCTCCGTGGTCGGCCGCTGGCCCTCCGACGTTTGCGGCGTTGCATTACCAAATCGTCTCTGGTCCGTCTCTTGCTGGCGTTGACTTCGGGTACGGATACCCTCCGTGTCGTCCTTTGGTAAAATCGGCATGATGTGATCCCACTTCTGACACCAATTGTTACGAGCTTGGGGTTCGAGACAATTAAAAACTGCCGATTGAATTACCAAAATTGACACTTTAATTATACAACACTAATTACAACTTTAAACCACACTAATAACAAAATACAATTTTACTACAGATCGCTTAAGTTCGTAGTTGTATCGCTTCGAAGTCCTCGCTTGTATCGCCAATTCAATACTGCCTCGGTCGTGGTCTATACCGGCCTTATATAGCGCCTCCGATACTTTCCAGAACCTTCTACTGTGGAAACATCTAGAATGTTCGAGTACATATCGGTCCCGAAATTTCTAGAAAGATCTTGACTCTCCTAGTTCTGCTACTCGATACTAGAGGGCGCTAGTGGCTAGTGTTGCCATGTAAAAGACATTAATAGTGGCGCGCAACAATATATTGCCTCTCAGTATATTTACGAAAATTTTATGTATGTTCACAAAAACAAAGGTAGTTTTAGTAAAAAAAAGTGATATACACTCTGTATACACTAGGAACAAGCACAAGGTAGTAATACCAGTTTTTCGACTCCAGAGTCAGTAATTCATTCTTGGGGCATTGTATACGCTATTATAACAAGGTCCCGGAAAGTGTACAGGCTTTCTCTATTGCCAAGTTTAAATGTTTTTTAAGCTGAAACTGTATAAAAAGGGTTATTATTGCAGAAATTACCGTCAATTTGAGGCATCTGAGGCTAAATTGGCGATAGATGCACTGAATGACGATTTAGATAGAATTAGTCGTTGGTTTTTTTTTTATAGGAGAGGGGGCAAACGAGCATGCGGTTCACCTGATGTTAAGTGACTACCGCCGTCCATGAACAACTGCAACACCAGGGGAATTGCAGATGCGTTGCCGGCCTTTTAAAAAGGAGTAGGCTCTTTTCTTGAAGGTCCCTAAGTCGTATCGGTTCGGAAAAATCGCTGGTGGTAATCGGTTCTACAAGGAAGTAGTGCGAGGAAGAAAACATCTTCTAAATCGCACAGTCGTGGATCGCCAATCATCCAGATGGTATGGATGGTATCGCGAGTTTTGTCGCGATGTGCGATGGTGAAATTGAGCGGCTGGAATTAGTCCGAACAATTCCTCAGAGCACTCCCCGTGCTACATGCGACAAAATACGCAAAGAGATGCAACATCTCTACGCAGTGCTAGTGAGTCAAGCCGATCGGAAAGAACTCGGTCGTCGACGATTCGATCCGCTCTGCGCTGAATGCGGTCAAGTGGAAGAAGCTGGCACTGGGGAGCCCCTGCCCAGAGATGGGAACAGTATTCCATGTTAGGCCGAACCTTCGCCTTGTAAAGTTGCAGGCGGTGTGCCGGCATGAAATACCGCCCCGCTCTACTGAGCACGCCAAGCTTTTTAGAGGCCAATTTGGCCTTCTCTTCCAAGTGACCACGGAACTGCACGTCACTCGATATGTCAACGCCGAGGATTCCGATACTGGCTGAGGCAACAAGGGGAGTGCCTTGAAACTGAGGAGATACGACAAAGGGATTCCTTTTAGCGGTAAACGCGTAAACTTGTGTCTTCTGCGGATTGAACTGGACTAAATTTAGTCGCCCCCAATCCGGGACTTTGTTCAAAAAAGTCTCTACTTCAGACACAAGTTTGTTCCGGTACTCGGCGACGTTTTCCCGAGAAATATTGGCACGGCCGGTGTATAGAGCATAAAATCATAATATCATAAAATCATTGTATGTACATGTATAGACAATCTTACTTCAAATGGCATCATGTGTTTTCAAACATCTTCAAACATACGTACCTGAGAATACAAAACACGTGATATTTTATTCTGATACTTGTGACGGTCAGAACCGAAATTCTCATGTCAGTTCAATGTTGACCTGGGCTTTGCAGAAATTAAACATAGATGTCATAGACTACAAGTTCATGGTTCCGGGTCTTAGCCACTTGGAAGTGGACACGGATCATAGCATCATAGAAAAAAAGAAAAAGAAAACGGATTTTCAGATTTATCACCCGCATGATTTGATACAACTTATCAGATCGAGCAGTAAAAATTTGAAGTTGTCGAAATGCGCAGTTCCGACTTTTTGGATTTTTCATCGTTGTTAAAGAGTAATTTAGTATTAAGAAACAAAGATGTAGAAAGGCAACAGTTTAATGGCTCGATAAAAAGTGGCTGCGCTATCATTCTGAATTTGGCGTCATCTCCTACAAAGACACACTGGACACGGAATGTCAATTTTTCAAATTAAACTTGAAACGTCGCGTTTTTGCCATACCTGACACTATTCCTTTCGGTACAACCCTTACCGATATCAAAAGAAAAAAAAAGATGATCTGATTTCTTTACTCTCCTTGATACCCGACGTTTTTCATAGATTTTAATTAGATTTGTCTACTGTAAACAATATACGTAATACTGACCCTGATATTTTAGACAGTGAAGAAGATGAATAAATAGTTGAATATAAATTATAAATTTAAGCTAGTATATAAATGATGCATGGTAAATTAATTTTAAGTTCATAGAAGTAGCTTGTATTTGTCAAATAAAATTTAGTTTATAATGAAATGCACTGTTCTCATACACTGAAGTCACAAGTACCTACTATGTACATAGTGTTCTATCTAACATAAGTCACTAAAATCGCGTTTTATTAAATTAATGTCAAATTATATTTACGTGCATGTTAGTATTAATTAAAACATTTTAATATTCCAATAAATTTGAATTTATATTTTAACGGTATTTTTTATTTAGTTTTTACTTATTCCTGAAAAGTATGAGTTTTGAACTTATGTTTTTTAGTCTGCCGGCCCTAGTATTGGAAGTATCTATTTCTATTTATCTGTTCGAGCTATACATACACAATTCTCCACTGTATTACAACTGCGCTAGCACTTCTTATTAGTTTGTGATTACAATCATGGATTCTATGATTACTGCATTAAAATATAAAATTTGTTAAATTGATAACTTACAAACACTGACCTCTATATATACAAGTGTGCTGGACTGGCTATACCATACAAAATGCTTATGCCTATTTGAAGCGCCCTCATTGTCCGTAACGGGAACTAAAATTGACTTAATATCCCAAAGTCTGTCGTGTTATTTAAATCGCATCTCTGTATTTTGAACTTTTAAACTAAAAAATGAAAGTATTTTATGTGGTTTAATTATGTTTGATTTTAGTTACATAATAAGAACTATTTTTAGTAATAATGAGAGTGTGCGTAATATGTAAAACTCGTTACCAAAAGCAAAGTGGCATAACATTGAACAAGTAAGTGAATTTGCAGCTAATATTAAACAAATTAAAACTATTTGATAATATAGGTACTTAAAAATTTATTACTAATCTTAAAATCGTTATAATTACCAACATGTTTGGCTTTAAATTACTGAGTTTTGATAAACAATAAAATTCAATAGGGTTGTCGAATTCGATGTTATTTTCTACCAAAGAGATTTAAATATATAGGTAATACTATAGAGCGGACATAATGAACATAGGCATACAAAAATTTTGAGCTCGCACGTGTGTGACGCTCTCTAGCTAAACATAGCAAAACTACGCTGAATATTTATTAGGAAAACATTTCAGCTATTCCCCAGTAGGTGACGCTAATAAATGTAACGTAAAAACCCGTTTTAGGCATGTTACCGTTTCGACATCAAAGTATCGATAATGTTGTTGAAGGTTACTTAGTTTGTAATGTTTTACGATATAATAATAGGGAATATGCATGCTTTTTTACTGTATAAATCTATTTATTATGACTCAATATCATCACACCAATAAAAAATCATATAAACTTTTTAAGTCATGAATAACGTCATGAATGGAATGAAACGTCATGAAATAAAATATTTAATTTCCAATAACTAAGAATCAATTCAAACAGCAGTCACATTGATGGCATCTTGGATGACGTCACTAGGTCCATTAGACGCTATAATAATAGCATATGATTAGTCGGTCGGCGTCGAAGACACATCGCAAAACGTCAAATCTAATAAGGGAGCGCCACCATATTTTTCAAATTCGTTTCTTTTACAAAAATACACTTTAAATCTAACATATTTTAGGAAAACACTGAACTTAAAAGTCGTTACACGATAAATTATTTCACAAATTCACAATCTTGCGCGTTTACCGCTAAAAAGAACACCTTTGTCGTATCTCCTCAATTTCAGAGCACTTCCTTTGTTGCTGCAGCCAAAAGCGGAATCTTCGGCGTCGACATATCGTATGATCTGCAGTAGCATGGTCACTTGGAAGAGAAGGCTAAATTGGCTTCTAAAAAGCTTGGTGTACTCAGTAGAGCGGGACAGTATTTCATGCTTGCACACCGTTTGCAACTTTACAAGCGCAGGTTCGGCCTCATATGGAATATTATTCTCATCTCTAGACCGGGGCTCCCCAGAGCGAGCTCCTTGCACTTGACCGCATAGAGAGTAGACCGTCTTGACATCAACAACCGAGTTGTCTTTGATTGGCTCGATTCACTGGCGCTGCGTAGAGATGTTGCACCCCTTTGCATTTTATATCGTATTTACCACGGGAAGTGCTATGAGGAATTGTTCGGATCAATTCCAGCCACCAAATTTCACCAATACACATCGCGACAAAACTTACGTTACCATCCACATCATTTGGATGCTTGGCGGTCCGTGCGATTTAATTGGAGTTTCTTAGGAGTCGTTTACCATCGGCGATTTTTATGGACCGATACTACTTAGGAACCTTCAAAAAACGAGCTTACTCCTTTTCAAAAGGCCGGCAACTCATCTGCAATTCTCCGAGTGTTTTAGAATTATATTAACATTCTAAAAAGAAGGCTATCTTGTTGACTAGTTGTACTGGTTGTACTGGCTGACATAGATGTTTCACGTTAAATCCAACGGCCGTGTGCCTCGACATAGGCCCACCCGATTTCTTTATTGGTATGGATACAGTATCGTTTACTGTTTCACCTCCTTAAATATTGTAGATGATTAAATCTGCATCCTGTATAATATTTTTTATCGATAACAACAATAGATAAACGTTGTCAATCACTAACCATTTGGTGACGTTACTAGATAACAGAGGGCGCTTATTACAATGATGATAAATGTTCTAGAACAACCTACCAGAAATAATAAAATTTAAAAATTATGGGGTAAATATATATTATACTTGCGATAATAAACTGAAATCACATTCAGTTTTTGCTACATATCGGGACTTACAATACCGATATGTGATAAAAATGCCATTAAAATATTTTCTTTAAAAATATTTTTTAAATTTAGGAAAGGAATACGTTTTGAGCTTTTGAAGTTGTCACTAAGACTAAATGACACAAATCCGAAATATATCCTATAGGACATAAGTAAGAGGTGACAATTTTGTTGCTGATGTCCGGTCTATTACTACTACTTCTTAAATGTCTTTGTTTTCTACCTATATCGGTTAACAACCAAAGTCACCGACAACAGATAATCAATTCCCAAATGTTCATTAATTAACAGGTTTCCAACTGAACATAGCATAAAATTATGACTAAAAAGCACAAAAAATTGTGGATTGGCGTCCAAAACAAAATGATTATCTTTGTTATAAATACTTCAAAGACGACTGTTTTATTAGACACTAGCTGTTCCCCGCGACTTACACCCCGCGTGAAATTTATTATGATTGGATTTCATGGGTTTTAATTTTTTGCGCGGAATCCTAATTCATTTTCTAAAATAAAAGTAGCTTAAGTTATTCCTTATAAAATCAGCTATGTGCTAGTGAAAGTCCCGTCAAAATCGATTCAGCCGTTTCGGAGATTAGCCGGAATAAACAGACAGACAGACAAAAATTTGAAAAATTGTTTTTTTGTTATAAGTACCGCTTATACTTTCATATGCATTTGGTAAAAAGCTGTTATTTTGACATTACAAACAGACACTTCAATTTTATTTATTTATATAGAATATAGATGAGAAACGCACCACTTTGAAAAAGTGCAGTATACCCACAATATTTTCTAGTAGTACCAGTACCAGTAAGTATAAAAAGTATTAGATTATTATTTATCTCTGCTTATTTTCCCCCAGACTTAAGGGCCATAGCCAAGTGTAGGAAGGTCGCCTGATAATGACTTTGTGTTTACAAGACGTAATTTGTTAAATCTGCTTAAATATGACCAATTTATTTATTTATTTATTACGATAAGACAATATATCAAGGGAATACATTTATATTGGGACTGCAAAATTATTAATGTCCTTAGTGAGTTTGCTAACCCATGCAAGCCGTGGCTTGGTAACCCATGGTAAACTTAGAGCGACTCACATGGCTGGCCCGAAGTGAAGGGCTGGCCCAAGGTGGCCAATCTGAGTGGGCTTGTCGAACCCTTGGATGTGTGTTAGTGGGCTGCGGCTAGAGAAACCTCTCTCTATATCGCTGCAGCCGAGGTGGAGTCGCAAGGGAAGAGGATTGTTGGTATGGATGTGTCTGAAAGCGTTTCCTTGGCCCTGCCAATGTGTGGCGAAAGTGGAACACCATGGGGTTTTAGTAGGTGCGAGTCCGGCATAATCGTTCTTGCCCCCGCGAAGCGGGTATGCTCATTTGAAACCTGCCCGGCTAGCATGGGCGGGGGACAAAAATTTTATCCCCCGATTATATCCACTGACAAGAGATAAAATTATTTTGTATTGTGTTATGTTATGTTATGTAAACGAGTAGACATATATCCCCCGTCCGTAGCATAGAGCCAAATGAAAGATAAAAACTTATGCTTTTTTGACATTTGAAAGCGACAATTTTATCCCAGTTCATTCGACGTGGGTTGAAGTTTATATTCATACAAAAAAATCTATCTAAGTCTAAGTCCATCTCCCATTTTATCTACTGCGGATATTATATCCACCGGTGTGCCCATGCTCTAAGGGTGGATAAAACTAAGCGAGGGGATAAACATTTTCTCCTTTCCCCGGGGATAAAATTGTCTCCTGCCCATGCTAGCCCTGCAGGAACAAAATCCATTCTGTAGTTACGAATAAAAACGTAGATAGACCAACGCAGCGTCGATCTTGGTTTTATATGAGGTATAAAGCTTGCGTCTAAGGCCTAGGTGTTAATTGATACATTTATTTATTGTATGGCATTATAATAACCTTTCAGCTGCGGCGACTCTAACCCCCCTACTCCGTTGACTGTGGAGCTGTTTAATAAAATGGACGGGTGATTGGGCGTAGTCCGTCTTAACGCAAATTTCTTGATTCTGGTATATCAAATTTTTAAACAGTGGTAGAGCCACGCGGCAGCTTTTGCCCGATTCCCCCCCTCCCCAACATGGTAGCGGAATTAAATGGAAGACTACCCCAGGAGGGTACCAACATACCTGGAGAATCCCTCGCTGAGCATCCACGCCCAAGCTACCCTACTTCTTCTGAGCGTGGGTGCTCAGGCTGCCCCGCGTATTCTGGGGGGTCCAAATTCCGCTCAAGACGAAACCTGCTCGGGGCAAGCGGAGCAAAAAGACAAAGGCGACCCCTGCCACGCTTTCCGTGAATTTCTGCAATATCACGGGACTTCATTCAAACCTTAACGCCGTCCATTACCATCTGGAGACGGCAAAGCCGGCCTTGATCTTTCTAACCGAGACGCAGGTGTCCTCTCCGGCTGATACTTTGTATCTCTCCTACCCAGGTTCAAATTAGAACACTCCTTTGTGCCCCGGGCTGGAGTTTGCGTGTACGTCAGAGAGGACATCTGTTTTCGACGCCTCGGCAGTCTTGAAGGTAAGGGTCTGTCCATCCTATGGCTGCGCGTAGACAGCGACGACCATCCCCGCGTCTACGGGTGCCTCTATAGATCCCATAGCGGTAATACCGACACAGACCGACTCATCGACCACGTCCAAATGGCTGCAGACTCCATGCTACAACAGGTCCCATCCGCAGAGATCGTGATACTCGGTGATTTTAACGCCCACCACGCCGAATAGCTTGGTTCCTGTTTAACCAATCATGCGGGTAGGTCTGTTTATGACTTTGCCTTGGCATATGGTCTGACAGAGCTGGCTACTTCGCTTACGCGGATCGCAGATGTGGAGAATCATGTACCTTCCCTGTTGGACCTTCTGCTGACCTCTCATCCGGACGGATATCAGGTCTCCGTCGATGCCCCTCTTGGCTCTTCGGACCATTGTCTGATCCGGAGTACGGTGCCACTCACGCTCCCATCGCAGTTGCGATCTGCAGCTCGCCGCCGTGTTTAGCACTATAGGTTGGCCGATTGGGACCGGATGCGGTCTTTTTTTTGCATCCTACCCTTGGGGGTGGTTTTGCTTCTCGCCGGATGATCCCTACGTTGTTGCTGATTCTGTCGCTGATGTGGTGCTTCAGGAAATGGAATTATTTATTCCATCATCTGTGGTGCCTATCGGAGGCAGAACTCAGCCATGGTTTGGTCACTCCTGTAAAATTGCATCACGCTATAAGCAGGAGTGCTACCGGGCCTGGCCGGGCTGACGCATCAACGTCCCGGGATGTAAACACCAGCGCTCTTAAAAAGAAGTATAATTCCGCCTCCACGTCCTTCAAAAGCGTCATTGCCAAGGCAAAGTCAGAGTACTTCGGCAGAATTGGCGAGAAACTAGTTCGCCTCCCTTCGGGAACACGTGCATTCTGGTCTCTCGCCAAGGCTGTCCAAGGGAACTTCTTCAGCCATCTCTGCACAGGGTGGACGACTCACTGGCCCATGACGCAAAGGAGAAAGCCGATCTGCTAGGCTCTCTTTTTGCTACCAACTCGACTCTCGATGACGGGGGGAACACACCGCCGACCATCCCGCGGTGTGAGTGCTCCATGCAGGAAGTGCTGTTTACACATGGCTCGGTGCGTAAAGCACTCCTCTCCCTGGACGTCAACAAGTCGAGTGGGCATGATGGAGTCCCACCTATTGTGCTGAAGACGTGTGCTCCGGAGTTGGCACCGGTTTTAACGCGTTTTTTCCGGTACTCCTACTCCCTAGGCGTAGTCCAAAACTCATAGAAGACAGCTTTGGTGCACCCAATCCCTAAAAAAGGCGATCGCTCAGATCCGTCCAACTACAGGCCTATCGCTATCACCTCCTTGTTCTCCATAGTAATGGAAACTATTATTGACTGCTAGCTCATGCGGTACCTTGAGGATCAACAGCTAATTAGTGACCGCCAGTACGATTTCCGTCGAGGTTGCTCAGCTGGTGATCTTCTACGTTACCTAACTCTTAAAGGGGCGGAAGCAGTAGAGTCCAAGGGGGAGGCGGTGGCCGTTAGTTTGGACATAGCGAAGGCCTTCGATCGGGTTTGACACAAAGCGCTTCTTTCGAAACTCTCTTCCTATGGGCATCCCGAGAAATTGTGCAATTGGATCACCAGCTTTCTTGCAGATCGGAGCATCAAGGTCGTAGTAGACGGTGCATGCTCCGATTACAAGCCCATTAACGCTGGTGTTCCACAAGGCTGCGTGCTATCACCAACGCTGTTTCTTCTGCATATCAATGATATGTTGCAAACCGGTAACATTCATTGCTATGCAGACGACAGCACAGTGATGCTTTATACACCGGCCGTGCCAATATTTCTCGGGAAAACGTCGCCGAGTACCGGAACAAACTTGTGTCTGAAGTCGAGACTTTGTTGAACAAAGTCTCAGACTGGGGGCGACTAAATCTAGTCCAGTTCAATCTCCAGACGACACAAGTTTGCGCGTTTACCGCTAAAAAGAAACCCTTTGTCGTATCTCCTCAGTTTCAAGGCACTCCCCTTGTTGCCTCAGCCAGTATCGGAATCCTCGGTGTCGACATATCGAGTGATGTGCAGTTTCGTGGTCATTTGGAAGAGAAGGCCAAATTGACCTCTAAAAAGCTGGGCGTGTTCAGCAGAGCGGGACAGTGTTTCATGCCGGCACACTGCTTGCAACTTTACAAGGCGCAGGTTTGGCCCCACATGGAATACTGTTCCTATCTCTGGGCAGAGGCTCCCCATTGCCAGCTCCTACCACTTGACCGCATCCAGCGCAGAGTGGCTCGAATCGTCGGCGACCGAGTTCTTTCGGATCGGCTGGACTCACTGGCACTGCGTAGAGATGTTGCATCTCTTTGCGTATTCTATCACATCTATCACAGGGAGTGCTCTGAGAAATTGTTCGGACTAATTCCAGCCGCTCAATATCACCATCGCACATCGCGACAAAACTCGCGATACCATCCATACCATCTGGATGATTGGCGGTCCACCACTGTGCGATTTAGAAGAAGTTTTCTTCCTCGCACAACTTCCTTGTGGAATCGATTACCACCAGCGATTTTTCCAGACCGATATGACTTAGGGACCTTTAAGAAAAGAGCCTTCTCCTTTTTAAAAGGCCGGCAACGCATCTGCAATTCCCCTGGTGTTGCAGTTGTTCATGGGCGGCGGTAGTCACCGACCATCAGGTGAACCGCATGTTCGTTTGCCCCCTCTCCTATAAAAATCAAATACTATCTGGTATACTATATATGACATGTATACATTTCTGAATTCTCTATGAAATTTTCTATAAATGGGTATATAAATTTATTAAAGTCCCAAAGTGTAAGTAAATGTTGAGTAAAGTCAAAATTGTCATATTTCTCAATGAAACAAAGTTTTTTAATAGTTCAATTTTATTTTATTTTAACCATAAATCTTTTATTTACAATATTTTATGTGCAAAATCATAGGCTACAATACAATTTTTATCATAAAACGCATTAAAAATAAGCTTACAAGTACCCAACAATCAACTTACACGGATGTAGTATGTAGTTCGGACAGGATGCGGCATTAATGCATTAGTTAATAAATATATATTTAAAAAAGTAGTTTCACACATAAACGAAAAAATTTTTTGATCCTTTTAGATTTACGAATTTTGCAAAGTACATACAAATAAAATGTAAATTAAAAAAAAACCGCTACAAAAAATATGTTTCCGAAGTGACCTTAAAATACCACAAACTGTTTATATTAAAAAAAATTAAATATTAACAAATATTGAAATAAAAATATAAAAAAATATGTAAATAGTTTCTACTTCTAAGTATTCTGTGTTAACACATGGCATATCCAAATGCCACATCTAGTTTTTCCTAAATCATCGAAATATCGTGGAGTCAAAAAGCTCCGTTTGTCTGCTCGAGGGCGCTAGTTTCTTTACCAATCTAACAATTCAACCGAATTTGAACTTTTTGCAGTATGGCAAACTTTAGTTCCTTTTTTCGCCACCGGCAAAACGGAGAACTAGAATCCACTACTGCGGGCGTCTCAGAAATGGACACCATTGCATCTATTGCGTATTTACATTGAAATATTGAAAATTATGCACTTTATCTTCTTTTTGATGTATTAAAACTGTGAATGATAAACAATTACACATATTTTAACACAAAAATGACAGTAAACACAAAAAATTTACATATATTTCAAGTAAACTTTCCGCAACCTGCATGTTAGTTCTAAGATAGCGGTTTGCTTCATACAAATTTAAAAACAATTTCACACGTACTAAATGAGATAAAACACAAAATGAGGTTACAAATAGGAAGGTTACTTACCCAGGCATTTGTTTTAACACAATTCACCACACAATGAATCAAAATTTGTACGAAATAATTGCATACAACTCCGATGTTAGCGCGCGTCAATCACACTGATGGCGGACTCAAGGGACCGACGAAATCAACAGATGATATAGATAAAAATTCTACTAAAGTGTGTAAGCTGTGGGGTTTTTATGCTATCCTTTTTTATCCTGTACACATCGACATATGGTAGAATGAGTTAGACATAGTGCATAATGCTTTGTTTCTTCATTAAAAAAGCGGGTAAAAAATGTCTAATACTTGGACACCCGCAGTCAACGGAGATATTTTCGTGTTCAAGTGTTAGACATCCGCAGTTGAAAGGTATGATATATAAATAGAATGGACGTTACGGGTAGGCCTGGGTATAGAATTTTTATCGATATATTTTGTCACACTGTCTTATCTCTATTATTAGTTCCGTGGACGTTCACTTCTGCTGTCAGCGCCAAAATGGCGAAAATCAAATCGCCTCATTATGTCACGGTGTATAGCCAGTCCATATATCGGGTGTCCCAGAAAGAATGGATAATCCTGGAGCGCCTAATATTACAGGTATCAGGCGCTCAAATAAAAATACAAAAAAAATATATTCCAAGTGTTGCCAAAAATATGACGGTTTTAAAAAAAATATGTTTTTATTGACCTTACTGTACTTTCATGCACACCACTGCCGCAAATTAATGAAATTTGTTGCGTTTTTGATGTTCTCTTATTCCTCACAGACTATTCTATCAGAAATTTATTTATTTATTTATTTATTTATTTATTTAAAAGGTACACCAACAGTACATGTATACATATTATAAGTTACATTTTTATAGTATAATTTCTTATACATATACCTATTATAGGTGCACACAACATTGACAGAAGATATTAAGTAACATCATTATATAACAACATTATATCTAATCTCTAAATCTAATCTAATCTGAAAATTTTAAAACAATAAAATAGAAAATTCACCAAAAAATACTAAAACTTAACTACTTAAGAACTATTGCCTCTTCACAAAGGGCCGACCAGTTTTCGTTTAAATTTAATCAACGTGTCGTGGAAAATGTCAAATGTTTTGATATTCATCTCGTTGTACTGTGCGCAACATCTGACGAGAGAGAATGGCGTCAAGTTAGTCCTCACAGAAGGCAAGGCAAAGTTTTTGATAGGATGTCGGGGTATGCGAGCAGGCACCGTCAATTTAACACGTTCTAGGAGCTCATTACATTTTATTTTGCCGTTGACAAGTCCGTGCAAAAACACCAAATCCTGATTCCTTCGACGGCTTCGCAACGATTTCATTTTAAAAAAGACAAGACGATGCTCATATGGTGACCGGTGTGACACGCCCTGCGTAATAAATGCCAAATGCCTAGTGAACCTACGCTGAATACCCTCCAAGCGTTGAGAGTGAACAGCATATACAGGGTTCCATGCCACGCTAGCGTACTCCAAGTTACTCCGGACCAAAGCATTATATAATATTTTTCGGGTGTAATTTAAACGGAAACCCGCAGTACTCCGCCTAAGAAAACCAAGCATTTTCGATGATTTATGCACAATATTGTTAATATGTGAAGTGAATTTAAGGTGCTTGTCTACTGTTACACCTAAATCTCTTATTTCTTCTACTTCAGTTAATGTTGAGCCGTTGATTTCATAAGTTGATGGGAAATGATTTTTCTTTTTTGTGAATTTGATATGGTAGCATTTATCAACGTTTAGGGTCATATCATTTGATTCACACCATGTGAATACTGTCTAAATCCTCCTGGATAAGTTTTATGTCATGGAAGAATTGATTGCTCTGTAAATTTTTAAATCATCTGCAAATAAGCTGAATTTACAGTTTTTATGTGCGCCGCTATATCGTCAATAAATATAAGAAATAGAAGTGGGCTAAGTGAGATCCTTGTGGGACTCCTGACGATGCAAAATATATTTCTGACTCAAAACCCCAACAGCAACTACCTGGGGTCTCATACTAAGGTAAGATCTAAACCAGTGAAGCAAACTACCATGTATCCTTTCACTTGCAATTTTGTTAAAAGTAGTGCGTGATTTACTTTGTCAAAAGCACTGGTAAAATCTGTGTATACAGCATCAATTTGACTTCCACTATCAACCTCAGTGCAATTTCAGAAATAAATGAGACCAAATTAGTCTGTGTTGAGCGGCCCCTGCGGAACCCATGCTGGTACTCAGTTAGTAAGTATCTATGTGGCTAATAATTAGTGGATTAATCAGAGACTCGAACAATTTCGAAAATGTAGATAAGATGGAAATCGGCCGGTAGTTTTTAACGTTGCTTGTTTCACCTTTTTTGTATACAGGTACTATTTTTGCTTTTTCCATTCCTCGGGAACACACCATCTCTGAGCGAACAATTGAAGATCATAGTTAATGGTTGAGACAAAAGAGATCCACAGGTCTTTATAAATAGAGGTATTTTATCAGGACCGGCTCCTTTCTGTATGTCTAATCGTTTAATTGCTCTTAAGGTATCATTTTCAGAAAATTGAATATTCGATAAAATAAGTGGCGATAAATCCTCGAAGATGTGATTTGTTTTTTCAAAATTTGAACTGAACGTGGAAGCAAAATGTCTGGCGAAAAGAGTGGCTACTTCAGAACCAGATTCTGCAATGGAATCGTTTAATTGCATTTTTGAGGGAAGAGTTGACTGGTTGCTACTTTTGTCTTTTATGTATTGCCAAAAAGATTTGACATTACGCGATATTCCATTCTCAATACTTGTCTTATAGTCACTATAGCACTTGTCAATAAGTTTGTGACAGCGGCTCCGTAAGAGGTCGTGTTCAAATTTGTCGTGGATTACCATATTTCCGATATCTGTTGCGTAGCTTATTTTCTCAGAAAGAAGTTTAATTAGGGTGCGGCTAAACCATTTGGGGTATTTACTCTTGGAAGGACGGCGCTTGGGGACAGATTTATCAATAATTAATCTTAGCTCATTATAGAATTTTGCAACCATTTCATTGACGTTGCCACAGCTCGAAAACCTCTCACCCAATCTATACACTCCAGGTCCGAGGCAATTTCCTCGTAATTTGCCTTATAGAAATTGTGGTCAGTTCGTTTCTTAGGCTGGAGATAAGTAAAATTTGTTTTTGCAACGTTACTAAAAGATTAGGATGTTTACAGTCCAGCCTACTCAAGAGTTCTAGAGGCTCCGAGACTTCAACACCAGGAAAGTTGCTCATAATGAGATCTAAGTATCTACCGTCACTGTTTGGTAAGTTGTTAAATTGACTAAAGTTGTTAAGAGACATGAAATCAATAAGACTGCATCCGAGGGTACTATTGTAATTAGATGGAACCATTTGTGCAATATGATCATGATCTCTACTCCAGTTAATGAATCCTAGATTAAAATCGCCCATAATTAGAACGTTATTGGGTTGGTTCGTTACGTTATCAACTTTGTCAAGGAAATATGTTAAAGTATCTGATTTAACTGGTGGAGGTAAATATACCGCGCAAATGGCAATATCCGAGATAATATTGCCAATTTTTATTTGTACCGATACCCATAAATCTTCACAGTTACTTTCCCATCGCTCAACACGAGCGGATGGAATGTTCGCAATACAGCTATTAATACTCCTCCACCGTCCATTTTAGTGGATTTAGAACATACACGGTCCCTACGATAAACCTTATATCTAGAATCGAAAATTTCACTGCTAGCAACATCCAGATTTAACCAAGTCTCCGTAAACACTATAACGTCGTAATTATTTACCAAAATTTTTTTTTAATACGTCAGTTGTTTTCGTTCTCAGACCACGCACGTTTTGATAGTATATTCCAAAGGTGCCTTATACGTGAGTTATTAGGATCTATGTTGAGAAGAGGTTACCGAATCAAGACACTCAATGTTTCGAATGAGTATGGCTGGGCTGTACTCGTTTTTGCGTAAGAAGACGCGTCCATTACGAACCCATACGAATTTGTAATCTTCCTTCTTGGCCTTGATGCGAGCTGCTGCGTGCAGGGACTTGATAGCTGGTGGTAAGTGCTCAGAGATAAACACAGGCTTTGGCGGACCCGCCATACCAAGATGTTGGGTTGACAGTTTTTCCTTTGGGTTACTTTTGTTAAATTTGGCAACAGCAGCCAACATGGCATCTCGATGTCGGGGGCTGCGGAGCTTAGCAATAACCATGCGAGGCCGGTCACTGTCCTTATTTAGCTTAGCAACTCGGGTTACATGATAAATATCTTCATCTCCAATATGGCAGTCAACGGTTTTTGCTATTTGGGTTAAAATGGTTGACAAATTCTCCGTTTTATGTTCTGGTACGCCATTTATTTCCAAATTCGACTCTCTCATATTCAGCTCCGCCAGATTGAGTCTTTGGGACAGAGCTTTGACACTTGATTGTAGCGTTTCATTGTCTTTTTGCAGCCCTGTTATAATAGACGACTTTTCCTGTAATTCAGCCCTCATTTCCTCATATTGCCTGTTAAAGTAAGCAATGGACTCACTAAATTCCGTTATGCGCTCATTATCGTTTGAAGTTGTACAGTTACCAATTTTTATTTTCCTTCGATCATGAGTGACAATTCCTCACTAAGTATTCGCCGCAGTGAATCCTCCGTCACGTAACGGTCATCAACTGGAACAGCCTGTGATTGCTGGCGAGCTCTGATGGTAACGTTGCTGGCTTCACATGATGTTTCCTCAAGCACGCTGACGTTACTGGGGCCCGGCTGAGTGGATTGAAGTGGTTGGCGCAACGGTGAGTTCGTGTTATCAGTTTTGGTTGCTTACTATGACATTCAGGACATTTCAGCTATGTCTTATTTCTTGGTTCATCAGATTAAATCTTTTAAACCAACGTTAGCACATAAAGGTCATATTTAGATAAGCAAGCGGAGCACACCAGAAACTCTCTAGTAGTTATGTTGTGGCGGCATCCAGAGCATTTATTTCCACCCATAGTAAGCAAGTCTTCAAGATGCGCTTGAAAGTTGCGGATGAATAAGACGTTAGCGATAAAACGCTGTGCCGTACGTCACGTACACTGTGCGATGCGTATGTGTGCGTAGATGCGAGGTGGCTGCGAGTTGCCCTAGGTCAGGGACAGCACTTAGCAAACGATTATTTTAAAATGTTTATTTCTATTACTCACAATCTGGTGGAATTTCACTTGTCCAATGGTGTTATTACAAAGCTTGCACTTTATACTATCGAAACGTATATAGAATCACGGTAAAACTTTAATTCTTACACTGATTTTGAATAAAAATTTGAGGAGCAGATTAAATACGTGTCGTTACTTATCGCGGAGGTGCAGTAAAGAGTATGAGTATCTATTGTACTTTTTTGCAAAAAAAAACTTCAATTTTTAGCATGAAATTTTATAAAAAATAATTTTGTCAAAAGTTTGAGAGCCATTAGTGAATAAAAAGTTTTAAAGACCTAAGTGGCCAACTATTTCAAAAATATGCGCAGTTTACAAAATGGTATAATACATCATTTTATTTAACGTTAAGTTGCAAAAAGAATAAATTCGACTGAAGAAAGAAAAATAATCTTGTCTTAAATTGTCATAATAAAAGCGTTAAGTTGTACATAAATCAATCTTTATTTCATAACAGGTGTTCGAATTGTCTGCCACCGACTCCAATACAAGCTCGACATCTTCTAATAAATGCTCTTCTAAGAAGTCGTGCGTAGCACCGTTAAGTTATTTTTGAAGCGGCCTCCTGCACACGACTGCGCAATTCCTCCAAACTTGAAATAGGCTTGAAGTACACCTGTTTTTTTAGACAGTCCCAGTAAAAAATCTAGTGGATTTAATTCCAGGGATCGCGGAGGCCACAAAATGGGACCTAAACGACCAATCCATTTATTTGGATACGTGGCGTTTAAATACACACGGACGTTTGCAGCATAATGTGCAGGACAACCATCACTTTGTAGCCACTGGGATTGTCTCACCTCCTCAAGCAACTCTTCCATTAAATTTGGCAGATCATTTTATAGAAAATTCAAATAACTTTGTCCAGGTAAGTTTTCGGGCAATTAAAATGGACCAATGATTTTTCCGTTTAATATACCATTCCAAAAATTTATTTTGAAGTGGTATTGTGATCTTTCTTCTCGCATTAGATGCGGATTTGAGAGTTGCCAGCTGTGCAGATTATGCATGTTAAATTATCCGTCCTTTTTAAGAGTGGATTCATCGCTCCACAGAATTTTGTCGAAGAATTGTGGATCTTGTTCTATTTTTGCAAGCATTTGTCGACAAAAAGACAATCTTGCGTTGTAATCTCTCGTTTGTATAGCTTGGACACGTCTAATGTGGTAGGGATGAATTTTTTTTTTTAGTACACGGTGCACGGTCGTCTTCGAGATTCCAGTACGTCGTGCTATTACTCTAGTAGAGGTGGACGGGTCTTGCTCAATGTCTTGTGTATTGATGTTAGCTAGTCTTCCAGTGCTCATACCACCAATGCCGCTGCCAGGTATTCAACCGTCCGAATAACACCTGTGGACTCTGATGAATACGCGGTAATCTGGGTGATGCGCGGTAGGGTATCTTTCCCTATAAAGGGCTGCAGCAGCACTTGCGTTGCTTCTGCATTCACCATAAATGAAGTGCGTGTTTGCGTATTCTTGTACCGTATATTGATTACGTGGCATCTTGATACACAATATCAGTCCAGATACAAGCCAAGTTGTCATAAAATTACCAAATGAAGTCCAAACCACAAAGCAAAACTAAGAGTCCAATGAAATAGCCAGGAGTCATCGTTGTAACACTGATTTTAAAATCACAGAGAACTCCAAAAGGAATGCACACATGCGATACCCAACAAGTCGAGAGACGCACTAAATACTTGCCTTTGTTATGTGCCCAGTCGCGCGAGAAAAGGTACAATGTATTAACATTATACTCTTCTCTCGCTCACTCACACTCTACCTATCCCTGTCTCGTAAATCGTAATAAACAAAAGATGGGTAGCGTGGGTTACACTCAGGTAGTAAATACCGATATTATACGATCTTTACTACAATAAAAAGGACTCTTTCACTCAAGAACGCCCTTGTCATTTTCAGCGTTAAAGAAAAGATAAGATTTTTTTAATGTTCTTTCTTTGGATAAAATTGTGTATTATACCATTTTGTAAACTGTATTAACTGCGCATATTTTTGAAATAGTTGGCCACTTAGGCCTTTTCATACTTTTTTTCCGAATGGTCCTCAAACTTTTGTCAATTTTTTTTAAATTAAATTTCATGCTAGAAATTGAAGGTTTTTTGCAAGAAAGTACAATAGATACTCATACTCTTTACTGCATTTCTAATAGAATAGTCTGTGAGGAATAAGAGAACACCAAAAACGCAAAGAATTTCATTAATTTGCGGCAGTGGTTTATATGAATTTATCATTCAAATATTTAAATTTTTTATGTAAACTATAATATCATATGCATGTAAGAAAATATTATTGGTTTTTACCTAATGAATTTGTAGTTTATACCACAGATCTCATAAACTTTATTATAATGGATTTAGTAAAAGTGGTTCAAAGTACATATAACGCCTGATTCTTGAAGTTTTTGAAAAGCTTACACCACAACCTATAAAAGAAGTTGGCTTACAAACTTACAAATCATTTGCTAGTAATCTATGACTGATAAATAATATTATCTGTATGGTGTGCTTATGGCAACAAAACTTGTTTTTAGCTTGCTACATATCTATTTATCTATACTTGTTTTCGCGAGAACCATACAAGCATCGTCAATTTTATTTTGATAGCGAAATTGTCATACAATTAGATAAGGATTGGTAAATTATTGCCCCTATCGATATAGTGTTATTATGTTTTATGTGCATTAGTCAATCGCCAGCCAAGTGGAGCTCATAAAGAAATTGCTTGCCATGGCCGGCCCGTCCGACGGCGATCCCGACGGATGGGTCGAGTTCTGTGAGCGCCAGGCTAAAACTGCCGCTCAGGACTTCGCCAAGGCTTGCTTAAATTTCATTCAGACTGGCGTCAATGATCCATCAAGTCGATCCCACCTTTCACAAAAGGAATTTTTAAAGAAATTTCTTGATTGTTTTACGGAACAGTTTGACTTGGAATTTGGCAAATTAAAAGCCCAGCACAAACTACCAAACGGCACGCATACTGGCCACGATGAAAGTGATTATTCGGAAGACACGGACTCTCCAAAAACACAACATAAACCGTTTTTCCGAAGATTATCTTTTAAAGGTCTGCGACGCGGTAAAGGTCTTTTTCACAAACAGCATTCCGACGAGGTTGAATTGTCTTCTAATTTGAATAAACACAGTAAAACAAAATTGGCCAAAATTGTTGTGGAATGTAGAAAGGAAGGGTTGGTGAATTACTTAACACCTGAAAGCTTGGAGCAACCTGGTGGTCCTCAGAAATGGGAGAAATGCAGATTAGCTTTAGTGAAGACGGTAGGAGGTTATATGTTAGAATTTTATTCACCACCAAAGGCTCAAAAGCCTCGAAGTGGAGTGTTTTGTTTCCTCATATCAGAGGCTCGAGAAACAACTGCCTTAGAGATGCCAGATCATGAAAACACATTTGTCCTAAAGGTAAATTCTTTTATACATTCACAAAATAACCTTATGGCAAATATATAGAAACTCCAAGGACTAGTAGCCTTAGTTGTAATATTTTACAACTGATATAGTACTATAGTTCCATGTAGCGGCAGCATAATGAAATCCACTACACCATATCATCCTGTAGGTTAGTAAAATCGACAAAGAAAAAAAAACAGGAGCACCATCATCCTAATAAAAATATTTAAAAAAAAAAACTGGTTACCAATCTGCCTGCTAAGTGTGGCAACTATAACAAATATCCTATGAGGTATATGGGGCTCGTCTATGTTCAGCAATGAACTTTGATAGGCTACAATGATATTTTATCCTATAAATCGGATATAGATAGATGTTTTAAATCACAAAAGTGGGCAAGCAATACTTATAGCTTTGTTGTTGATTTGTACAACTTGGCCAAAAGAATTAGGCGCATGACAGGAATGCAGTTTCGGCGCCCGCGCCCCGCCTCTATGCCCGAGTTTCCCTAGTGACCAATCACCGTTCTGATGTTCCCTCACTAGTTCTAATGATATCTTAGCTGTTATGTGCCTAATTGTTTTGGTCACATAGTATAGACAGGCATTCTTGAGTGCATCACAGCAGATGGCATTAGCGAGCTCCTCATTATTGCACAAAATAATACTAGATTTGTGTTTTATTATACATAGTTATATATTATGTATTGCTATAATAAACAATTTATACTTTATAATAGAAAATGTAGATGTAGACAAAACAATGCAAATGTATGTATTAATAAATTATGTATATTACTTCTGTAAAAGGTCTGTAATTTTAGTTTGCTTTTGATTGATTTTTGTTTGATAGTAAGAACTACAAACAGTATTGTGAAGATGAGACATATACTACTTTTTATAGTGTTATCATCAAAATTAGTATGCACAAACACATACAACACTTCTGCAGCTTTCAGAGCTTCGGACGTACTGGGAGTTAAACAAATCTCCTCAGTGATCTAAACACTGTATTATAACACTTTTTTCTTCAATTGAGAAACATTTTCGTTTCACAAAACTCATTTTTGCTCTCATAATTAATGTAGTGACCCATCACAAGGTGGCAAAATAAAAACTATTATCTTTTAAGAAGTCATCTAATTTATAATATTCCTTTCTCCTCATGAATGCTTTTTACATCCACTTCGAATTTATGCACTTTCCTTGCTAATGGTACTCTATGCAAAATAGAATTTTGGCACAAAATGGGCTCGGGTGATATTGAGTGTCCCTAGCTTACACACACAGAAACAATGTGCACTTCATTTTGTTTTAGTGCGTGTAAGGTGGACCATTCAGGTGGGATGGACTGATCTGGTAGACTACACACACAAGATTAGATAGGTTTTGTTGTGTAGCCTGCCTTTGTATCAATAAAATTAGTAAAATTGTAATTTAAGTTTAATGCCGAGTCCCTAAACTACGTCTGCTAGCATTATGAAAAACCTATGGTTAATTAAGTATTAAATAAATAAACCACTATAAATGAAAAAATAAAATAAAATAATTTTATATTCTACATTCCAGGCTGACAATAACATGGAATATGTAATAGAAGCAGCAGATGTTGATGACATGAAGTCATGGCTGGCAACAATTAAGTACTGTATGCGATCAGCACCCACAACACAACCACCTCCTGATTCACTAGCAGGTCTACCAGAACCCGCTCCACCCGATCTGCCACCACGCCGGGATTTACCAGCTAGTACTAGTAATGCAGATCTAGCCACCGATACTCCTGAGGAAGCTGAATTAGGTTAGTACTGTAGTTCTTATTACATTGTAGTATTTATTTATTTATTTTATCCACATATTAGTAAATATGAAGTATGAATAAAACTAAGAATGGGATGTCCATAAAAATATATGAAGAATTAAAATAATGTAATTCAATTAAACACCTTTTGGTAACCTAGGCAGTAAGTAACCTAGCTAGGAGAATCAGGATCGTACCCATTTGTAACTGGTCGTCATGATGTATTGTATATATTTGCGTGTCGGCAGGTTCGATCGCGGAGGAGGCGTGCGGGGCGGGGGGCGGGGGCGGGGGCGTGTCGCTGGGCGCGTGGCCGTGGTTCCACGGCACGCTGGCGCGCGCGGCGGCGGCGGCCTGCGTGCTGGCGGGCGGCGCGGCCGCGCACGGCTGCTACCTCGTGCGCCAGAGCGAGACGCGCCGCGGCGAGTACGTGCTCACCTTCAACTTCCAGGTGAGGGGCGAGCTTTTGACATACTTAAGAAATAAGAAAAATAAACTTTAAATTAAAAAATATATTTTATTTAATTAAAAAAATATTTATTATATTCTCATAGATAATTAAAATAACATAACATAAACACTCACGCCTGTCACCCAGAGGGGTAGGCAGAGACTACGGACTTCCATTTGGCACGATCCTGGCACACCTCTCTCGCCTCCTTTACATCCATATATCTACGCATACACGCTTGTCGGTTAAGGGTACTCCTAATCTGGCCCATTTTCAATATAACGCCAATTTGGTCGATAAACCTTCGTCTAGAGCGTCCCTTTCCGACTCTGCCGTTCACTTCTGCAGCATAAATTTGCTTTGTCACTCTTTCTTCGTTCATTCTTTCTACATGACCAAACCACCAAAGCATTCCTTTCTTAATCCTGGTCACAACGTCGTCTTGCAAACCACACTTTTCTTTTATCACACTATTTCTCACCCTGTCATTCAGATTCAGCCCTAGCATACTCCTTAATGACCGCATTTCTACAGCATTTATTCTACTCTCATGCTTCTTCTGCCAGAACCAACTTTCACTACCATACATTAAAGTAGGGACTAACACAGCACTGTGAATTGCCAAACATGCCTTTTTTGACACATTCTGACTCTTCACAATAGCGTGTAGAGCCCCATTCACTCTATTTCCTGCGTTCACTCGTCGTTCTATATCCTTATCATATCTACCATCCCTGCTAAATAAACATCCCAAATATACAAACTCATCCACTTGCTCAATCTACTCCCCTTCTATTCTTATTTCACATAACGTTTTACTTTCTTCTCTTTCAAAAACCATCACTTTCGTCTTACTTGCGTTCACTTTCATACCTCTTTCTTTTAATGACCGGTTCATTAAAGTAACCATCATTTGCAACTCGGCCGCCGACGATGCAAATATTACTTGATCATCGGCGTACAAAAAGGCATTTGACGGTTAACTCACCCATTCTCAACCCACATTCTTCGACTTTCAAAGTTTGCAAACAACTGTCCATAAATAGGTTAAACAGCCAGGGAAGCTACACAGCCCTGTCTGACACCTTTTGGATGCCAAACCAGTCGAGTAGACCCGTTGATCCTGACACAAGCACTAGAGTCCCTATAAAGAGACTTCAATGCCTGTATCAAACCAGCGCTCAAACCAAATGAGTTAAGTGTTTGCCATAACACATTCCTGTCCACTCTGTCATAAGCCTTTTCCAAGTCCATGAAAGCACAAAAACTTTCTGGTTTTGGCCAAAAACTTCTCCGCAATCATGCGCATGGAAAATACTTGATCCGTACACCCCATTCCTTTTCTAAATCCAGCTTACATCCCAAATTTTTCCATCAGTTTCTTCCATAACTCTTTCAATTAACACCTTAGCATACAGTTTACCCACAATGCTAAGCAAGCTGATACCACGGTAGTTTTACAGTCCTGCTGTGACCCTTTTCCTTTATATATTGGGACTATAACGGCTTTGCACCAGTCTTCGGTACCTGCTTCAGTTCCCAACATAAATTAAACAAGGTGTACAGCAGGCCTGCCACCACTCCCTCTCCAGCGCTTAGCATTTTGAGTGATACTCTATCATATCCGGCTGCCTTACCTGCTTTCATGCTTTTCATTGCTATCATTATTTCATCTACACTTATCTCCCTACCTCTCTCCACTTCTTTCGGAATTTCTTTTTCACTTAATTCAGACGACCCTTCACTCATAAACACGCTTTCAAAGTATTCCTTCCATCTCTTTAAATTCGAAACTTCATCATTCAGCATACATCCATTCTCGTCTCGTATAGCATTCATTCTAGGCTATTTTGAATTTCCCCTAGCAGTTCTTACAAGTTTCCAGAACATTTTAATATTTGCCTGGAAGTTATCAGATATCCTTCTATCATTCTTATCCGTTCTTTCTTGCTTTTTCCTTTCAACAACTTCTTTTACTCTCTTATTTATTTAAGTCTAAAGTCTGCCTTCTTTCTTTCAATCTCATCATTCATACCGCCAGAATTACCAGCTTTGGTTGCCAGTAAATCTAGCCATGCTCTCTTCTTTGCTTCAACTTCCATCCGAATCTCATCATCCCACCACAACGTATTATTTTTCCTTTCATTCGTTCTCTTACTTACACCTTATACTTCGGTGGCTGCATCCACCAAAACTTTCTTAACATTATTCCATACAGTCTTCAGGTCTAAGTCATTCATACATATTTCATTCAAACCATTTATATTCTCCCCTCAGTCGACATTTATACTTCTCTCTTTCACACCTTCATCTTGTAACCTCTCTGTTCTTATACGCTGTAACGCAGTGGTAGACATAGATGTCCGATGCCGCCTGAATAGACCATTAATTCGGCATAAGACCAAGTAATGATCCGTCCCTACGTTGGACCCCCGGTAAACTCTTGTATCTATCACTGCGCTCCGCATTCTTTCATCCACAATTATGAAATCTATCATGCTTCTATCATCACCTCTTTCCCATGTATACATGTGAATCCTCTTATGGCGAAAGAAAGTATTCGTCACAAAAAGATTCTTTTCCTCACATACGGCGAGGAGGTCTTCACCATTCTCATTTACACTTTCATCGCCAAACATTCCTAATATCCTTTCATAACTAGACCTCTTCACCCCAACCCTTCCATTAAAATCTCCTAACATAATGATATTTTCATTTCCTTACATTTCATCAACACCATCTTACCATGTCCCAAAACTGCTCTCGGATATAAGTGGGCTTAGACATTTCTGGGCGTACACCCTAGCACAAACAACTTCTTTAAGCCCACTTTCATTCGTATCCATAGCAGCCTTGGGCTTACACATTCATACTCTTTCACACATTGATCCATTCTTTCTGAAAGGATGACACCGACTCCCTGGCATGCCCGCTCAGTCTCGTCTACACCAGACCAGTAAGCGGTATACATGCCATGCAGTGGCATCCTTCCTTTCGTTTCGTCTCATTTACACATAACACATCTATTCCTCTATCATTCATCATTTCGCATATTTCATCCATCTTATCATTCATTGCTCCACATACATTCAGCGTAGCCAGACGGGCCTCCGCAATCCACTTTTCGCCCCTCCGGGAGACAGAACGTGACGGGTGGCGAACCTCGTCGCCACCCGTCACGTTCTGTCAGATAATTAAATAAACAGGATTTACACATATTTAGGGTATGTTCCGATATACACTGCGAGCACTGCTCAGTGCTCTCACTGGTGAAAAATGCGTTTCGTTATGGACTGCCAGTATACTGCCGCAGTACCCTAGGAAAATATATGACGTCATATCTCGCCGCCATTTTTGTACCGTGAACAGTGGCGCTTTCGAGGTAAGGTGCTCTCAGTACTTTGATCATGTGATCAAAAAAGATAACAGCGCCTATAGATTTCACAGCATCCACGAATGATTGTTATTATTATTAATTAATATTGTTATTGAAATAAACTCGGACATTAAGTTTTAAAAGCAACAACATTCAAATAATAATTTTTATTGTTGAACAGAAAACGTGTACACATTAAATATTTTCATTTGAAAACAGTGTCGAAAAATGGGGATGTACAGTATACTGGACTGCATTCCGTTTTAAACAGTAACCAGTATAGCAAACTAAAAAGGAATGGCTTCACAGTATACTGTATTGACGTCATACCTTACAGTGGTCACAGTGTATATCGTACACAGCCTTAGTAAGTGCGCGCGCGCGTGCGTGCGTGCGTGCATGCATGCGTGCGTGCATGCGTGCTTGTGTTGTGTGTTTGAGTGTGTATTTATTTGAAAAGAAATAAATAATAAATAAGTCAACTTCAAAGAACACCAGGGATACTTGGCTGTAATGATGATGATAATACCTTATATTATAATTTCTTTATAAATAACAAAATAAAAATGTATTTAAATAAAACTAATTTTTACAGATTTTATTGCACATATTAACTTATTTTATATTTCCGACGTTTCGAGTACTTTACAGCAACCATGGTCATGGAGGGGGCTGAGGTGTTCGACGTCCCAATGTCATAGTTAACCACGGCTACCTTCAGACTTTAGGGTAAAAACTAGTTTTATTTAAATATGCAGTGTTCGTGTAAACATAAGAGATCATTAAAAATATATTTGTGTAAAAATATTAAATATATATTAAAAAAATTATCCGATTCATTCCGATTGGTCTGTCCAATGTGAAAGAATATTCAAAACGGTGATCCCGCTCTCTTGTACTGCAACAAAACAGACCTAGAAGACAAATTGGTGCTCGCAGTCATAGCATCTTTGACACTGCTTTCCATCACTGTTCTAGTTATTGTCTTTTATAAGAACCATAGGATGAGAAAGGTGATGAATTCACTATCACCACACAGCATTTCCTTATATTTATTTTTACCATAGAAGAAGCTGTTCTACATATAAATTGAACTCTCAAGCTTTTCATTTTTCCAACGATCGTATTATAGTGTTTCTCTCGTGTTTCAACAGTTTTACACTACAACAGAAAAAAATATTTAGCTGCTACTACAGTTAAGATTAGGGCTGCCAACTATGCTCTAAATTAGAGTATTGTACTTTTATATAGTTATGCTTTATAAACTTAATACTAATAGAAAACGCTAAAATACTCTTTCTTCTTTTTTATCACAAACATTACTAGTGCCAGCCATAACACAAAAAGCTTTAATGTACCGCAAATACTACAACAAATATATGTATGAAAAATTTAAACAAATACTACTTTTTTCATCCCTCTCTTAAATCAGATATACTTTATGACTTCTAATGATAATTGGCAACCCTAGATAAGAGGTAAAGTCTGGGCGCCCTATCTTAACCGGGCTGAGGTTAGTCACGCAAGAGGAGAGGGAGGGCGGTAACTAAAACTAGAGATGCGAATACGCATTTTGCGCGGTTACAATTATGTAGATAATCATTATCATTATTATCGATTGTGATTCGATTTTATTTTATTATTTTTATGGTTTCTTGATGTGTAAATGCAACATGTCGTTTTAAATACAGTGATTATGATGATGTGCATTAAAGATTTTATTGAAAAATTTAAAGTTATATTATTTTGGGTTTACTAAAAGAATTTGTAGTCCCCGCTAATATATTTACTATACAGGGTTATTTTGCAATATACAGCCAAAATTGCAGAGAAGGTTAAGAATAAGTAATGTAGGCGAATGATGAAGAAAAATTAATTAAAAAAAATCTCAAACATTCTGTTCTTTTTATCTTTTAAATTCAGAAAGCGTGGGGTAATGCATTATATTTTAACTGATTGTCATTCATAAATAACTAACGCCTATTTTACTTCGTACGCACACATTCTTAATGGTCGCTTGGTTACAAGATTTAGGTACCTTGTCGCGCGTCTTCCCGCGCCCTTCCCTTCCGTCAACCGTTACGCCGCTAGCTACCTACGTCCGCCGAGCCGGCTGACAGCTGACAGTGTTGACCGTGACCTCATTACGTACAAGAGTGCTACTGTTATTTTTAAATTTTCATAGTAGTAGTGTCGCTTCGTTACCAATGACGGAACGAAAATATTCCAACGGCGAATACTATGAAATGGTGAGGTATTACATTTTAAGCAATGAAAGTTTACGTGGTGCGCAAAGATTATACGAAAGTGAGTTTTTACCGCGGCAAGAAATTAATGTACGTGTACTTAACCTCTTTTTTTTTTTTTTTTCGGGGGGAAATCCTCATGGACTACCTCCGCCTGGGGAAAGGCGGAGGGGCGTGCCGGACTCTTACCGGCTAAAACCACCCCGGTGTCTCCTCGCACGTGCGCGCGGGGCCGCGGGAATCCAAATCCTTCCGCAGCCCCACACTAGTGCTGGCCCGGTCTGTCTGGGCCTCGTCTCCTGCACGGGGTAGTGAGGTGTTCAACTACCCCGTGCATCGCCTCAGAGGCGCGCGCCGACACCCGCACGTGCCTCCGCCTCGGGGCCATCGAAGAGGGGGGGCGGGGACTTCCCCAAGTCCCTCGCCCCTGGACCCATTCATGGGGCCGGAAGAGCGCTTAGTAGCGCCCGCTTTCGCGGCCCCAGCGGCAAATCTGGTCTTTGGCTCCGCCGCCAGCAAGTTTCGGCCGCGGAGGGTAGGGAGAGCGGCGCCTCGCAATACCGACACTCCTCTCCCCCCGCGGCCCCACCACCACCGCATCAACGGTGCGGCCCCGTCTGAGTCGCGGAGGATAGGGCGAGTGGCGCATCGCCATACCAACACTCCTCTTCCTCCGCGACTCCACCTCGGCTGCAGCGGTAGGGGCGGACCAACCTCCGCAGCAGCCACCGACACACATCCGAAGTGGGCTCGCCGAGCCCACACGGAGTGGCCACCTCGGGCCGGCCCTACACCTCGGGCCAGCCAAGGGGTTCCTCTTTGTTCACCGCGGGCGACCAAGCCACGGCTACTAAGCCCCCCCGCCACGACAAGGCGGGAACCCGTTCGGGGGGGACGTGTACCTAACCTCTAACCTAACCTACCAATCTAAGAACAATTGACAGCTCATCCAACTATTCAAGTGCAGTAAGCGATAATTTAAATACTGAATAATATGATGATACTTTCACCGTTAAACTGATCTGTGGAGTGAAATTAAGAGTCGTGTTTACGTCAAAGAGGCCCAAAGTTATGAAGACCGCCACAGTAAAATTATTGCTGTGTTCACGGAAGTTAACAATGCTCAAGCACAGACGTACAATAAGTGTAAAAAATAATTTAAGAAAACGTGCTCGTAGATCGTGGATTCCATTTTGAGGTACCTACCAATATTAGTTACTGGGACTACTTGCGTAATTTAGTGGTAAATAGTTTATTCCATTTTTTTAAATACGCCATAATAATGACAGTCGTCGGTTACGTCGTTGATAAACAAAAATATTTTTTTTATTATTATGACAAACATAAGCCAAAGTAAGGAAAATTGGAATCCTAATTCGCTTCGTGTACTACCCGTGCGGTTAAAGAATGGGATTGAAAATGGCGTCGCCTCTATTCACATCTCACTCGCAAACTATCTACACCCGCCGGTAAGACTGCAAAAAAAATACTTTGTGATATGCGTTTTTCGTACGTTCTATAACTTCAGTTCAACTTGTCATTGGAATCATTGATAACAAAATGCCATAAACTACCAAAAATATTAAGTCTGGTTTTACTAATTACGACGTGTTCTGAGAGCTTTCTTCATATTTATTGTTGATTTTGTTTGTTAGTATCTATGTATAAAATATTTACTTGCCATTGAGACACGAGTAACCATTTTTGAAATTTTCCTTTGTTTGTATGTCCGAGCTACTCTTCGGAATGGCTGAACCGATTGTAATAAAGCTTCACGAACAAATAGAGTCTAGATCTAGTGATGTAGACTAAATTTTATCCAAAAAATTTAAGAGATTTTATTAAAATAGAAATATTCATAGAGTAATTAGACTCAGAGTGATGGTGTCATTCAAAATTACGTTGAATGTTTGCATAAGCGGACTGTAATTACGTTTGTCCACACGCACACAAGCAAATGAGTAATGTTTGCAAGTAAATGACATTTTCCCAAAAAAGTAGGGAAAGTGTAATAGTAGACAGTCATAGAATTAATATTTAGGTTTGAGTTTAGAATTATTTATTAATTATTTGCAAAGAGAGAAATGTAACATTATTTATTTTTATTAATTAATGTAATATTTAAATTGTTTATATACGTAATATCGTGTTTTAATATATATTCACAAATCTTTTATGTAATTATATTATTCTGTTAGAAGTGGTATATTTATATAAATATTTGTTATTTATCTTCCATAAAATCTTATATAGTACATTAGCTAATATATTTGTGTGAATA
Organism: Parnassius orleans; assembly: GCA_029286625.1. Taxonomy (NCBI): domain Eukaryota; kingdom Metazoa; phylum Arthropoda; class Insecta; order Lepidoptera; family Papilionidae; genus Parnassius; species Parnassius orleans. The sequence continues at coordinate 632,386 of JAGSMP010000215.1, read as the reverse complement.
TTCTTATTATTTGTAATTATTATTCTATATATAATAATACTTCAGGCCTTAGCCCAAGAGTATCATAAATGTACTATATATAGAGAAGTGGAAGAAATGGAGGAGGCAAATGCCTACTTCCATTTCCTGCAGTTTTTCCAATCCAGCGCCACTTACAATTAACAAGTGAATAGTTGTCAGATAATCATTTTAGCTGTCAGAAATTTTTTCATTAGTTATTCATATTACTAGCTGTGGCCCGCGGCTTCACCTGCGTTAATAGGATGAAAATATACACTGATCTCGATTCTTGCCATTCTAAGAATCTACATGCTATATTTAATTTAAAGCCGTTTCGACGTAAAGATTACAACATTCATAGAAACAATTTTCATAGATGAGATATGTTAGAAGAAATTAAGAGTGTGTTCAGCTTTAAGTGAATATTATCATTACTTTAATGGATATTACGTTTTGCATTAAAACGAAATAAGATTCGGAATGAGAAAAACTATGCAAATAAAACATGCAATTAAAAATATTTATTAAATAATATAAAATAAAATAAAATATACCCAAGTACTTAAACTAAATATCTCTTACTTAATGACCCTGAAACTGCAACTGTTTTCTAAACAACTGCCGCTTTGATGACACTATCCGCGAAATATTATCTTTTTTGGATTCATAAAAGAATTTAACTCTTACATAACGTTCCACAATCGCAAGATTTGTGTCGTGATGTTGTGAATTGATGTGCTCTTCTACTATAGGAAATAGAGAACGACCAATGAGTTTGGCCATAATTTTGAGAGATAGCTCTTTTACTACGAATTGGGACTATTGGCAGTATGTATGTATTTTTTTCAGTATGCATTTTTTCTTATAATTATAATAATAAGAAAAAATAGGGTAAAATATTTTACTATGCCTAGCAACATTTTCATTATATTAGCGTCTGTTAAATTTACGATTTATTATTTTGTTTTGATGAATGTTTTTTATAAAAACATAAGATGCTAGGCAGTATTTTACCTGTGAAATGAGATTTTTAATTTTTTTTTCATGATTATGTGATGAGTTGTGACACCCTTTCGAGTACGTCATTTTTTTGCAAAATTGCACGAGCTCTTTACACGACTACGTGGACTCGAGTACTGACGCGCCGAAATTCGTACGTAGCCTTAAAAGGCTAACTTGAAATGGCTTCACTTTGCGTGCGCCTGCTGCGGTTCTAAGCCTAATAATTTTATGCAAATATTGATAAGATAAAATAAATGGTCTTATATGATTATATTAATTCGTCAATTAGATTTCACGCTAGCGAATCCAGAGCGGGTCGCTAGTTATTAATGTAATTTTAAAATTAATGTACCTACTTGCGTATACAATTATTTTTAAATAATTTCCCATTAATAGAAAAGTTCCCTTTAACCGAATAATATAACGTTATAACGATATACCGTAATTACCGGGTTTTCGTTATTGGTACTGTACATGTTGAAGCCGCAATTTCTAATCCCATTCTTTATCCGTACGGACTGTAGTTATTAACTTAAGTATTAGTAGTGAGCGTGTCACTAAGAAAGTAAACAGTAGGTAAAAACTTTGTGAATCGAATCGCACACACAGGAGCGGCGCATACGCGAAGTGGTTGCTTATAAATCACATTTAATTTGGGATAATTTCAAATAAAAGTACAAGCCTTATCTACTCGTATTTTAATAAACTGTAAAATCGATATTTCATTATTTATATATTTGAACTTAAATATAAAATTTCGCTACTCTTTGTAAAATATGTATATTCAAACTGTTTAACGTAATTTTTTTATTAGATACTATTGTTTTATTGAAATACATAAAGATATTTTTAGACAAAACAAACTGTTTCCCTAAGCAATCTTAGGAGCGAATATGAAGTGGCACATCTCTATTAACTAGCGTCTGTACTTGTACGAATGTCTCGGAAAGCCAGCTTCTGCCCGGCCAAAATAGAACATTACACAACATAGATATGTAAAACTTACTTGAATGAGCAGAGAAGAAAGGGAACTTACTGCTCAAAATCTAGGTATCTATTTACGTCTTCATGATATTGATATAACTAGCATTCCAGTATATTAGCAGCCGATTTTGTTTTCACCAACAAATAATACTGTTTCGTACTCGTCAGGGGCGCGCGAAACACCTCCGAATGACGCTGAGCGACACGGGCCAGTGCCGAGTGCAGCACCTCTGGTTTCCGAACGTGCACGACATGCTGGAACACTTCCGGGCGCATCCGATCCCGCTGGAGTCGGGCGGCGCTGCTGACGTCACGCTCACCGAGTACGTCGTCTGCAGCGACGGCCGCCAACAAGTGAGCCCACAGACGCTGTCGTAGACGTTGTGTTCCGTCACTGTCGCGCGTGCGCCCGTCTCGCTCGCACCGCGCTGCCGGACAAATGTTGATGTCGCTGTCCACGCAACCGTGCGACACGTGTACGTGAACGTATACGTACACGCACGATTGCTTTATGGTACAAGTAAATAAACAAGAAACATACATATTTATGTATTTAATATATATATATATATATATATATATATATATATATATATATATATATATATATATATATATATATATATATATATATATATATATAAATAATAAAGAAACTGTAGTATACTGCAATGAACTATCGTAATCGAATTTCTGGATATGGACGTCTTAAATGATGTAAAGTAGATCCACTGGTGCTACTTCAGAGGTTGATTTTACTGATGCTTTAATTGTTGTTTAATATTCATATTGATGCTTTGAGATCGGTGGCAGGGATCACATCATGATGGTGGTTCATAATACCAAACTCCAAATTGTGCCTTTTCCAACATTTGATCATAAACACGCTGTTCCCTTACCTACGGCGGTTACCAACTCATTGGTTCTAGTGATTTTCTGGGCTTCTGATAAGAAAAAAATGACCGAGCTATATTAAAAATTACTTCCTATTACATACTAGATCATTAGTATGGAAATCTATGTTATATTTTTAAATTTTTAACCAGTTCAATTAATTTCAATTTACATTCGTTGTTAGAGCCGACTTTTAGCACCGCAGTGACAAAAAAAAGTAAAGCAACAGTCCATACATCCTGCCGCTGAGCACAAACCTCTCATTTCTGAGAAGGCAGGATAAAGAAGTCCCCGTTCGTTTCTTTAATATCTCAAGCATGCAAGTTCACCGCCAAGTACACGGTAAATCAGCACTTATAACGGCTTGATTTAACTGTATCAAAAGTATTTTGGGTGAGCCAAAATTATATATTATGACGTACCCATCACTGAAGTTCGACCAAAGGAATAGGCATTTAGTTGGATTCCGATAATGATAAAATATTTGTGCGACACTTACACTAACTGCCCAAACTAGGCCTTAACGTTTGACTATAATAGCAGATATTCTGATTAAATGTCATTTGAAAATCCTTTGCACCCTTGTAATAGGCATTTACTATTTAGCAATATTAGATTAACTCATGATTTAAGCCGCATCTAGTTACACTAGATGCTTTAATCTATTTATATTATTTTTTGCAAAAATTTGTGTACACCCTCATCGGAAGAAATAAAACAGTCAAGTTCAAAAATTATTTTTCAATTCCGCTCTGATTTCGATTGATGATTATTAATACTATGTCCTAAGTGAGTCAAATTAGATCTACAATAATGTTTGTCTATTGGAATGGTTCATGTATGAAGTTTTGTCACATCATCAGTGTTTTGAAACCTATTTTACCCTATCCTTGGCTATTTTTACTTTATTATGTATTGAATTTATACATTTCATTTACAAATTGATATAAATTTCTTTTATATGAGGCTTAGAATCCCACCGAAGTCTTCGCCTTTTTATGTAAATATTTAGTTTTATTATACTAGTTATAAGCGAGATATGACGTCAACAGAATACAAGATATTTTTCCTTGGAGATAACAATTTATCTGTAGCTTTTTTGCTCGAAATTGGCTGCCGATGTCCACTTATTACCCAATGGACTTTTCCAAGCTTGCTTGTCACAAGCTTGGAGATTAAAAAACCTCTAACAGATTTCATTTATATTTTTTTCTCTGTATATTTTATATACCTATAAATACATCAGTAATATACAGCAGTAACATATATGAAATATATGACAGCGATTTATATACAGGCAAAGATGTTTTATAGGTCCAGATACCGTGTTGCTAACACACCGCACCGTTCATAGTGACGCCAGTCTTTGATTCATGTGTGCGTGAGTACCACGTGACGCGCATATCTTACGTATCATGCTTACATTAATGTGCGTGACTTCGATAATAACAGTGCGAATTGATTACCCAAAAATGTGGGAGATTTTATATTTCATTCATATTGACGTACCTATTGATTCTACGAGTATAAAATGTATGTGCGAGGCGTGTGCATTTGTATGCGTGTGTGTATGGGGATATGGTTGGTTATGTTGTGTGTGTTTATGTAGGTACGAACATCGCACTAAAATATTGAAGATAAGTAATAAAACCTTTTTTTTTTATAGAATAAGGGTGACAAACGAGCACACAGTCCACCTGATGGTAAGTGGTTGCTGTGGCCCATAGACATCTACATCTATCTTCGTTTGCGAATTTAAATGCAGATGCGTTGTCAGCCGTGAGGACTAAGATGGAATGCCTCTTTTCCAGTAAAAGGGGTCTCCGGTTCTCTACACTCACCATACGAAACACAGCAGCATTAAGCTGCTATTTTACGCTGGTAAAATAGCAAGATAAGACATTCAGAAGATCATGTACCTAGAAGAGGAGACACACCGGTTGTCCAAAGAAACGCGTATGCTGTGTCGCATTATATCACAAATAAAGGCTTTGTTTTGGATGTCCTCCAGCTCCGCCCCAACAACCCTGGCAAGACAACTACTAGACAAGCCCAACCTGGTTGCAGACTCAGATGGTCCCGTACTGATGGTATGAGGATGCAACACCGTCAACAAGTGGAAGTTTGTGCCTTCAGCATGGTGCCATCAACACCCTAAGGTTCAATTTTGGATAGAAGAAGACACCACACAAAATCACACTGGATACTATGATTCGGCAACAGAAGAAATTCTAAATCAAAGCCCTGTTGTGGCTTGCAAACCTAAGTATGTGGGGTACAAAGGCGGAGTGGCTGCAGTGTTAAATGGGAGTGTGGTCATGTTAAACACTTCGCTACCCCACCTGAGCATATCCCCTTTTCAATCCAACAACTCATTTAATCCTCCATCCTGGGAGAGAGACACTACATCAGCATCCAACCATGCTCCGCTCCCTGTTACTTATGACGATATAGGGAACTATGATCCGGAGTTACAGTCCCTAGGTTCCATGATTAATCACTTTCATGCGCGAGATGCAGCCAGTCTAGTTTCAATAATAATAGTAGGAATTATCTGGGTAGTGATTCTCTCACCGTTATATAAAATGAGAAGAGACCTGAGAGATCTTCGTCGCCATATGGATGTCATCATTTACAATATGAAATAGAGCCCAACCTTGTCATGATCTGCACCAAGATCCTCTTTACAAAAAACAAGAACAAATCACGGACTACCCCAACAACATGGACGAAGAAGAACTTTTACCCGGGCTGGAGGAGACTCCCTTCCCCAAGACACCCATGTATAGACGAGAGCGACACCTGGCCAGTGCTATAACTATGACTGAAATTTCTTACATGCTTGTCCATCGAGACAACCCGAAGGCATTGAGGCCCCACCACAAGAGAATACTACACGACATTCGAGAAGCCGAATTGATTCCTCCCGACACTTTTTTATCTTGGTGCTGTTCTGACTTAGAAAGATGGAGAGATCCGAGGCGCGACTGTACAGAAGCCAATAGGAGAGCAGAGAGAGTGGCGACCTATGTGACACAAGTGTCATATACCCACTACTACAAAACTCCCCTTCCAGAAATAATATCAGTACAGCTTCCCGTGACACACATTTACGCTCACCTGTCCTCAGTGTGGGCTTCCGTTATAGAGGAGGTCTCCCAATCGGCACTAGCCCGTATAGACATAACAGTTGGTTCGGTTCACATAGTATTTGAAGCAGACCTGTGTGAAGTCTGGATAAACAAAACACGATGTTACATTGTGCCGTATTCACTGGTCCTATGTTTTGCAGACATGTGCGCAGCATGGTCTACTATAGATATTTACTCCACTATTTACAATAAAAAGTACCCAGGTTATTCCTTAAACGAGGAAGTTAGAGGTTGCTTAGAAAGATTAAGAACGCTGATATCTGTACATGGTCAAAAGTCATACTTATTGCTAAAAATGTGGCCATCATTAACTATAGGATCAATCCTACGTGATCTAGAGCTGTCAGAAGAATTTCTTAGCACAATCACTAGAGACTTACCCACAGAATTAAAAGAAACAGCCTTTTACAAGCATGAGACAGGAACAGTATTCGGACCCACACATGCCATGATGCGTCTAGATCTGGTCGGCTTTTTGGACGCTTGCCACATGGTAAAGCTTATTAGGAACCATTTTGAAGATAAAGCAACGTTCTTAGATGAAAATGAAGACGAAGTAAAGTGGTCATTCATCCAAAAACTGAATGAGTTACAAGAAAAATCTGGAATACACCTAGCTAATAAATTAACCAGAAAACACATAGAATTTAGAAAATCCATAATGAAAGTGAAGCTTGCAACTCAGCTTCTTAGTAGAAGTGTTGCACTTGCTCTCCAGTGTTGTAGGAATGACTTAAAATTAAAAGATTTCGAAGAAAGTGGGGCGACTGAAAAGTTTGTGCTAATTTTTAATAATCTTTTCGATGTCCTTAACTCTCGAAGCCTAAAACAATATGATTTTTGTCATCCGCTATTTCCTGGAAATAAAACTCAAATATTTACATTTCTAAACTATGCTAAAGAGTATATAACGAAATTAAATATAAAATCTTCAAGAAAGCGTACTTACGAAGAAATGCACAAAAAAAAAATTGATTCTGAAAACTTACTTCCCGGTGCTGAAAACCAAAGCAAATACTGGTTTCTTGGGCATGTTGGTGTGCATAGAGAGTTTAAAATACCTTTTTGAAACTTTGGTCGAACAAACTCAAGAATTAAAATATATAACCACCTACAGAATCAGCCAAGATCATTTAGAACTCTTTTTTGGAGCAATCCGTATGCACGGAGGACATAATGATAACCCAAATGCCCGCCAGTTCAGAGGTATTTACCGAAAACTCTTATGTCACTTGGAACTGAAATTGACAAAAACCGGAAACTGCGTACCATTAGAAGAGATCGTAGTTTTAAACTGTTCTTCGGCACTCTCTGCAATCAATTCAACTACTAAATCACGAAGATTCGACGAGGAAGACGAAGAGATTAGTACTTTAGATAGTAGTAGTGATCATACCGAAAAATGATGAAAGCATATTATGCAACTTACTTGACCACCTATGCTCTCAGGAATATTATCGAGGATATATATCGATGTGAGGCAATTGTATCGGAAAATTAAATGCATGCCCTGTATCGACAGTCTAATAAGTAAAGAAAAATTAGATTTTCATAAGCTAGTTGGACTACGTGACAAGGGCGGACTGATCTATTCGTCACAAAATGTTTTTACTGTATGCTGGCTGTCAGAGGCAATTTTACGTAAAACTTTAAAAGAAAAGCAAATAACTACAGAAAAAGATTATAAACTTCTGATGATTAAAATAATGACACACTTGGTAAGTAAAAGTATATTCAATTTTAGTGAAACAGATCATCTTTACGGTCATTATCATGAAAATAATATTTTGAAATTGATAGTGGAGGGATATATAAAAATCAGGCTGTTTCATGTAGCGAAGACAGAAAATATTTTTAAAAATATACCATCGAAAAGGCAACAGTACCGAAAACAACTACAATTTCAGGGTTTTAAATTAAATTGTAATTTAAATAAATAAAGAACGTGGATTTCATATGTTTTATATTATATTTTTTAATTATATTTATATAATGTAAATAAAAAAAACATTTAGTTATGTTTTTATTATGTTTATGTTTTATTATACCTTCCCTCGCCTAGCATCTGGTTACAGGTATTCTTGTGGGATTGTTTATTTTTTACAGTATAAAATGTAGCTTATATACACCTAGTTTTACAAAGTTTCATCTTCTTCCAGTGCCAGGATTTCATTGATTTCATGCAATGATTTCAAGATTCAAGTCATGAAACTGGATCGACATATGAATTTAACAAAATTAAACATTTGCTATCTCTTTGCCGAAGTTTACGCTTAACCAAACTTACTTTTTTTTCGTCATTTTACTTAGAATTGAAAAATAATTAATGTCTTCGTAAAAAGCGGCAATATTTTGGGTTCTACAGTACAGAAGTGTAGTACTCTGTATATATTTAATAATAATAGATTAGTTAAATATATGTTACGTACATAAATATCTACTGTGCTTTTTTATTTATTTTTAACTGTTACATTAATTATAGGTGTATACTTTCACTGATTGCCCTGTTCTCTAGGGGGGTTACAAACTCTTCGCTTCGAATGTGTATTATCCATGCTGCCAACTTATGGGACATGTGCACAGAATAAGAAAATCGAGGGTTTGTATCCATGTTAGGAGGTATCAGACGTCGGTCTTCCACCTGGGTTAGATCTTCGATAACCTGTGTTAAAGGCACTCCTCTATAAGTACATTCCGAAAGAGTGAATGACTCGGGAGGGAGTTCCCAAACGCAGCATTTGTTCTCGATAACTATAGCCATGGTTTGGGGAAGATAGCCAAACTCTCTATACCACTCAACTAAGACGGATAACCCATACAGAAAATCCTCTTGAAAACATATATTATAATTAGTTCCCTGTTTAGCATAATGTGTGGCTGTGTCAGAAACAATCCTAAACCAGGTTAGTATTGTAGTGCAGCCGTTCCACATAGCTCCCCTCCTCAAGGCAGGACAAGGTAGTCTGTGAGCAAGAAGTCCTGAATAGACCTGAGCAGTGAGAGGCTCCAACTCCTCCAAAGAAATCTTGGTTTTTTCTTCTATTAACACTTTAAGAAGGTTGTGAAGCCCCTCACTACCCTTGATCCAACTTCTTAGTTCTAGTAAGGTCTTTAAACTTTCTATAATAGGACCTACTTCCACAACCTGAAGAGGAGCTTTCCTTGTTCGCGTTTGGGTCTGTGAACCTATATACGGAGTCTTATCACCTCTTTCGTGGAAGCAGTCATGTCGGGCCTCACCTGACCATCCAACCATGATAGCAGAAGGAATATTTTTCTCGTCTAAACTGTTCCAAGGAACTATTAGTAACTTGTCACATGGTGTGGGCATAGTTATCCCTTCCAATTGTAAACCCCATAACCATTCCCTCAAATGCTGAGCTAACACTGTTACGCACTCTGCATGTTCCAATGACCTAGTAAATGCCATCTGCTTCCTCCTCATATAATATCTGCACGTTCTGGTCTCCAACACTCTGATAGTATCAAGAAGAGCTTTCTCGTCAATCCAAATAGTCATTGACACTTGTTGAATGGATCTGGATGTGGAGAATTTGCTTATGACTTTTTCTCTGTGCCCTATATTAGATAGCTGCCATAATTTGCAGAGTAATTTGGGACAGACAGGTTTGATAGCTAATAGATCATTTTTCAGCCTGTTCTCTTCTTCATCGGCTTCCATGCTAAAAATGGCTCTCATCTCTCTGTTTTTGATAATGCCCAGTAGACCTTCTTTTAGCCTTCTGCGGAACAAGTTTTCAGGTAGAGGGGAAGGTTTAAAGGGATGCTCCCGGGATCCTTGATCAGCTGTATATGATCTATATGTTCGGGCTTGCCGATATCCAACAGCGCGTATACACACTCTCTTAATCGAGGATTCTGTAAAACATGTTTCATCACACTTAGTCCTAGACTCAAAGTGTCTTGAGTTCCTCGTGTTGCAAACTGGGGAAATAGTACAACAGGATATCCTCCTACTGTCCTATTCATCAAAAGCAAGACCATCATCCACTCATCAGGCATTTTTAAATATTCTGGATGTAATCGCCACAGCGCTTTAGCCGCTTCGTAAATGGTCAACATGTAGGCGGGTATAGGGCTCTCGTCATCTCCTGCAATAGATGCGCCGCTGGAAAACAAACCGGCGATGGTAGAATTAACGGTGGGGATTGTTTGATTGGCCTCACTAGTCAATCTAGCTGCTTTCTTCAGAGCACTGCTTACTTGGACACCATCTAAGAAATACCTTCTCCCGTATTCCAGCAGTCTTCTTGATCTCCAGGACTCGGGAACTTTTATTACAATCCCGGATTTCACGCAGATCTCCTCTAACACCTTTAAGAACTGCTGGGTGTACTCATCGGGGGTCAGACATCTGTCTCTTAGATATTGTTTAGATGGTATCCTAAGCACAATTACTTGATTGTCCCCTTGTCCTAATAATGATGCGGTGGTGTCACACCTGTATGCGGCCAGAAGTATTATCATTATAGTAGCTAGGGTCCATCCTTTTTGCCTGAGCCCTTCAAGCCAGGCTTCGGGCCCATGAACGCATCGAGGACCCTCCATCGGATCTCCTGAGGGTGCTTGATTGGGAGGAGCATACCTGTCTTGGAATATGAGTTTAAAGATTAAGGGAAATTTGTGTGTGAAGCTGTATACATTAGAAAAACCAAATAGGTTGTCTAAAGATTGAAATAATGGATCCACTAACTCTGCTCTGAAATGTGTACACCAAGATGAAAAGTCAATAACAATATTGATGTAATCGTGGTCTCCCCCTGGACAACTCATTCTGTTCAGGGTCTTTGTGAGCTGTTCTTCACTTAGAGTCATGGACTGATGCTTGATGTATCGAAATATAGTTTCAGCAATATTCAATTCTGTAACCACCTGATAAGCCCTCATTTCAAAGGTCATTTTTCCAAAGCACCTTGCATCATCTTGCTTAAATTCCCTTTCTTTTGGGACCGCAACCATTATCTTCCATTCTTCTGGGATAACTCCTGTATTTATAAGGTTGATGATCTCCTTGCAATTAAATGACTCATTCATAAGGAAGTGGATTATGACGCTCTTTGTGGTGGGAGCAGGACCAACTGGAAACTTGCCATGAAGTGACCGAAAAGCCTTGGTGTCGAACTCGTAGATCCACTCTGAGGATCGAGGGATAATAGCCTTGTCAGATATGATGTCGATTGTATCAACATGGAAATTAAACTCAAAGTTCTTTTGAAGATGGAGGAGTGGGAATTCTGTAGGGTCCCACTTAAGGGAGGTAGTCTCTCCCCATTCATTTTCTAGAATACATGACACTATATGGGGACTCAATCCGGGGTCAAAAGCCACAGCTGGCCATTTGTTATAAAATTGACGGCAAAAGTCTTTCTTAAACATATTGTTTATATCCTCTGCAGCCTCTAGAAGATCTTGTTTCATCACCAACCCCTTTCTCATCCAAGATTTGGTAGTGGCATCCATATCAACTATAGGGTGGCCCATAGTTTTCCACAAGCCGACCAGATCTAGAGCCGTGGTAGCTCAGATGGTTAGCGCTCGCTGTAAGTTTCACAGTACGCGAGCAACCCGGGTTCGATCCCCGCCGGCACCAATGAAATTGTTAATTGCAATTTTAAGTGCTGATTTACCACGTGCTCAGCGGTGAAGGAAAACATCGTGAGGAAACCTGCATGTCTGAGAAATCAAAAAAAAAATATTTCGAAGACATGTGAACTTCGCCAACACGCATTGGGGCAGCGCGGCGGACATTTCCTTGCCCTAAAACCCTCTCAGAAATGAGAGGAGGCCTGTGCCCAGCAGTGGGATGTATATAGGCTGTAATTTTAAGCGTCTAAAAACACAGCGACTCTATGATTCGCCGATGGATGTTTAAAAGTTGTTATTAATTTGTCTGTGTTATTTATTTGACAACCCAATAATTCCATTGTTAAAATATTTGTTGGGTGACCATCAAACGTTAATGACACCGTTTTTACACCTGCTTCATGACATTTAGACAAACACATTCTGATCAAATTAGCCTTCTGCGTTGCTGTTAATCCATTAATTAGGAAATATCCTAATGGAATTTTCCAGCTTTCGTTAAGACATACTAACATAAATACGTATGCTTCAGAAGCTTTAACCGAATTATCTGACGTGCCAGTGCCTATGTCCACATGTCCTTGATTTTGCTTTCCGTCCCATAAACTCTGCTGACGTATAGCAATTTCGTCAGCTATTAAGGCACAAATATATTTCTTGTCGCTCTTTTGACATTTTAATTTTAAAATATCAAATGCTTCAGATGTGAAACCTGGGGCACCGTCAACATTACGGTACCACGTAGCAAGAGTTTTCGGATGAGGAAGGCAAGTATTGAATACTCTTCGGACGTAAATATATGCTCTCGGAGAGTAAAAGTTTAATGTGAGGCAAAACTTCCTAAACTCTGCTGTATATATTGGCATAGGCCTTTTTGTTGTTTTAGTTTTTAGCATATCACTGTACAAATCTGCCGCAAAAGCATTTTTTGACAAAAGAGCATGTATATCATAATTAATAAATCGCTGTCTCTTTAAAAATCCTATAACTTGTCGTAAGGAGGTATTTCTTTTCTTAAGACGACGATTTTTTTGCTGCAAAAGTTTAATTTTTTTAACATGCTTCATTTGAAGTGCGCTTTTTCTTCTGAGTTCTTTCCTTAGTTTTGCTTTCTTTGGTGTGTCAAAAATCGATTCCAAGTCCGACGACCGTATTTCCTACAACATATACAAATATTTATGACTTATTATCAAGATTTCCATGCCTAATAATTTAGGTAGAGTAAGGTAGGTAGATTACTAACCGGCTCCTCTTCTTGGTTTGTGAATGCAGGTTCACTGTTCCCCGTTTTTTGTCCCGTCGAAGTACTCTTAAATGATAAATAAAAACATTACATTAATTTAGCCATTGTTGTTGGTGTTACAATATAAAATAATATAACAGATATAACTGGTTTTACTTACAGGTTCATTCAGGATCTTTTCTACAAGTTCTTCCGAATTAACTTTAATTTTGAAGGTATATCATCAACATCTTCGTTCGGATTCTCTGTTTCGTCATCATCAGAGATTATTGAAGATATGTATAAAGCCTATAAATATAACAGTTAAAATAATTAAAAACAAAATAGATATAGTATAGTATTTATAGAGTTTTTGTAACTATGGAATCTTAAAACTTCGTAGCAAATACCTTTGCAGGCACAGCCCCTGAGCGAATTCTACGACGCCCACTCTTTGTTGTGTAAGTGTCCCTGACATGAAAGTGAACTGAACATATACACGTCCTTTCTTTAGGCTTCCACCAGGATTCATTTCTAGCCCGCCTTATTATTTCAGTCCAACGACTTGAAATTACGGGATCAGTTGGAAATCTACGGAGAGAATAAAAACAATTTGTAATGAAACCTACTTATTTCAATAAACTATTTGTGACCAAAACTGTCAAATACTAGGCACTAATCTATACAAAGAACATACACATTTCCGTAGAAAAAAATTTTTCGGTTGGGAGCGCCACTGGCGGAATGATCAGCCAGTATGTGTCAGTGTCAAGAATGACAGATAAACTTTTGAAACCGGTTTACAATCGGCTTTTTGAGGGTTGAACTACACACTCCCGCTCTCTTTCTTGCTCTAGTAAATGACGGTTCCGAGTGACCAAAAAGGCTAGAAGCACAGGAAAGTGCGATTCCGTGCTGCCAGATGTAGTTCAACCCTAAGCCTTAAAATGGTTTAACTCTATAGGTTGGGTAAAAACCTGTAAAATTATACCGTTTTAAACCCCTATACAGATAACCTTTCCGGTTGATCATGACATTAAAAAATGGTAAAAATATTTCATAGGCTAGGCAACACTCGAATATTATTGCGCAGTATTATTACTTGTATTGACATTTAGCTTTCGTATAGTTTTACAAAGAAATACACCAGAAAGTTGTATACTTACTTATGAGAAGTGATGTTCTTATCCTTATCTTTTTTCCAAGAGTAATTTTTACATGATTTCACAGCACAAACAGTCATTTTGCGAAATTAAAAACACCGGTGCGTGACGTATGTTCGCAGTGAACGTTGCTGGCGTAATGGCGGAACGATCGAACGAATACACCAGTATTGGCGCCTTTTAAATGGAAGCGTTTTAGGCGCGCGTACACGGTATCTGGACCTATAAAACATCTTTGTATACAGGGTTATTTTGGAATAACCGGCCAAATTTGCAGAGAAGGTTCAGAATAAGTAATATAGGCAAATGGTAAACAAAACTTAATTTAAAAAAAATCTCAAACATTCTGCCCTTTTCATCCATTAAATTCGAAATGCGTGCTAATGCATTATTTTAACTGATTTTACTACGCACGCACACATTTGTAAGGGTCGATCGGTAAGCAAAAACTTTGTTACCCATAAATCACATTTAATTTGGGATAATTTCAAATAAACGTAGAAGCCTTATTTACTAGTATTTTCAAAAACAGCAATAACGGTATATCATTATTTGTATATTTTAACTTAAGTTTAAAATTTGGCTACTCTTTGAAAAATAACCCTGTATAATCGAAAAGTTTATAAAAACACGCGCGTATTCAAATGCAACATTGTATCAAATTTTCAAAGCAATCAGTGAACAACTTTCGAAGATTTAAGATTTAAAAGAAAACAATTTTTTTATTTTTATTTATTTAGATTATAGGACGGACCACAAAGGAATACTTTACCTAATTTCTTTGATATTTATATTACAGTATGGGCTTTTATTTTGTAAAAATATACAAATTTTCATCAACATTTGTCTTGCTTGTGCTGCAATTTTGTTTGGCCTATCGAGAATTTTGTTATTGTTATATTCATTATGTTGCTATTGATGTTGTAGCGTTTAGCTTTTGAATGTACATAGATACTTCCGAAGCCATTCCTGATATTCCAGGTCATAACCATTTGTTTAAAATACTAATTACTTAAATCAGGATATCCCAGGTTACAACATTTTGTTTAAAAATTGATTACTGATGATGATTGATTACTGATGACAGTATGTGCTGTTTATTAACTAATTTTGGTAGATGAATGTGTCACATTCCACATTCACAATAATTGCAAGCAAATAAGGTGCATTTTAGCACTTTATATGTTTTGATATTTTTCCATGCAAATGTGCTCAAAATTGTACATAAAAAATATTTCTATGTTTTTATTAAAATATAATTATGACTTTCATAGCCAATATGTGCTGTATTTTACAATATAGTTGGACTTCCATAGGCTTTGATGGTTACATAATTGTTTCAGTGTCTCTGTAGAAACAGGATGTGTCAACTTTGATCCTTTTTCACAAAAATGTTAAATTAAGACATATTAAATAGCATTAAAAATACCTTTAAAATATATTGAAGATATTTATGCACCAATATAATTTCGAAAACAGTTATGAGAGAATTTTACAAATATTAGCATTAACAAATAATTTAGTTTGTTGCAAACAGTTTATAGACATTTTTGATTTTTTTTTAGTCGATGAAAGTGGAAACCTGTTACATTGATTCCTGAGCATGCATTTTATTTATTTCATCGATTGTAAAGTTTTATTTATATTTTGTCTTTAAGTTATGTTACTGTGTAGTATGTAGATAAGTAACTTAATAATCACAATAATTATGTAATGAGTTATATAAGAGTAGGTCTACACTTATCGATTGTCATAGACAAATGTAGTCTGAACTCCAACCTGCCTGTTTTATGGTTCTTTAAAGTAGTGCATTTTAATGTCGTATTAATTTTTTTGTTTACGTTTTAAAGATGATGTGCATTGTGTGACCAGTCACAATAATCCAGTCCAAGCGTAGTGTAATTTATTGCCAGTTTATTTAGCTTTACTGTAATAAGTAATAACCCATAACGTAAATGTTAATGATTTAGAAATATTTTTATTTTGACGGACTGTTATTATATTGAACTAACACGTAGATCGTATTTCTTAACAAACTATGTTTATATTTTGTACAAAACGAACTCATGTTCTTTCGAGCTTTAATCATATTTCTCGGTTGTAAATTTTATTATTAAAACTTATTCTGCTGAATGGCTTCTGTTTTTTATTTTGCTGATTATTATTATTTTGCCTGTTGTTTGGTGTTTGTTTGCGCCTGTCTTAATATAGGTAAGTGACGTTTCTTTTATTGCCACCATGTTTAATTTATGCTATGACTATTTTTGTCTTATTTCCGTCTTTCAATCCGATTATAATGTGGGTGTTATCATGGCAAGAATGAATAAGCTTTTGTTAAGCTAATTCAGCGCGCTTTACTGTCTTCGGCTGCATCACCACTTACCATCATATTCGTATTACAACATAATAATTATTTTGTAATGCGATATATCGTTTTAAGTTATATCGAATACGAAATAGATCTTGGAGACCGAGTTAAGCCTGCCTAAAGGTCACTAACCAATCCAAGAACATACTTTGCCAATACCGGCTTTATCCTCACATAGGATTATAGGCTTTTCTCATTGAATAGAATAGATTTTTATTCTATATAGATTAGAAGTAATTCTTATTGAAAATCATTTTTCACTTTTACCAATGATTTGGAAAAAACCTCGGGTAGAACCAGCAACAAACCCAGGGGGACTCTTTTTCAAAGTATATTATACAATAAAACACAGGTTGTACAAACTACTTACTAAACTTGATCTAAATATAGAAGGGTTATTATAACAATAATAACCCTTTTTATACAGTTTTTGTTTAATAACATATTTCAACTTGGTAATACAGATACCTTGTATATTTTCTGGGACTTTGTTGTAATAAGGAATTCTAGAAAGTATTTGCCGTAATCGCCTCGCTATGCAGACCCGCACCTTATATCGCCAGCCTGGATAGTTTACATGTGGCTTATGTGCGACAAGGTTATAACGCTATCTATTGTAGGTCATAAGATCTGATATATACCTTAGTTGACTCTTACGTCATCTACGGATCGAAATGGGTTTACGGGTTCTCTCACGCTGCCACGTGGTATAAAATTTTGGAAGGAATGCACTAAATAAGTTACAAGTGGGTATTTGTTAAATGGATACCTACTAACAAAATCAGTATAATTACTGTGGTATGCCGCACCTAATCAAGTCACTTCATATCCAACGTATCCGCTTGTCTGCAGCCTAATAGTCGTTTGTGCCTTACATAACGGCAGACAATACGTGTACGACATACGTTATATACGTGGTAGAGGCAAGCTGCAACAGCAGCACCGGAGTAGGACCACGCTCTCATAGAATAACAGCGTATAATAGCAGCATAAGACTGCCGTGTTTCGTATGGTGAGTCTAGAAAACCGGAGACTTTTTACTGGAAACGTGGCATTCCATCTTAGTCCTCAGGGGTGAAAATGCATCTGCATTTTGATTCTTAATCGAGGATAAATGTAGATGTCTATGGGCCACATCATCCACTTGCCATCAGGTGGACTGTATGCTCGATTGTCACCCTAATTCTATAAAAAAAATTAGGTATGCTGTTTCTGGTCAGTTTTCTAACACCAAATTTATGCGGAGTCCATGGACACGAAATGAAAAAATATCCATTCGTCGTCTTAGAAAACTTGTTAAAAAAGACTGGGCGTGGGCCTTTACCGATATATGAAGGACTAGCTTTTGCCCGCGACTTCGTCCGCGTGGAGTTCGGTTATATCGCGCCCATGTGTGAAAAAGAGTCTGCTGGTACAAGCCACAATTATAACTGGATGTCGCGGGCAAATGCTAGTAAACTACAAAACTTCTTTATTCACCACATTTTTTGCTAACCTATTACTGTGTGTCAAAATTATCAGACTACTGGGCGAGCTTACGCGTGAGCAAGCCACATAGAATTGCCCGTGTGAAAAACAATTTTCTCTCAAGTCTAAACCCGCAAATTTTAATGTCTACCCTTGTGATTTGTTTATGGTCATAGGAAACTGTATTCGTTTGAATTCAAAGGGAAGATCATTCGGGATCACGGGAATTCTTGGTACAAATACAGTTTCCCCTTGCGCACATCCAGTTATAATTGTGTCTTCCACTACATTGCGATGTAATGCTTTTACTTTTAGTCTGGTTCCGTTACATAGTTGAGGAGGTTTTAAATTACGCAACAACATAACAGGAGTGCCCACGCGCAGAATAAGCTTATGATGTGGAAGACCCGATGGTTTCAGTGAATTAAGAAATTCGTCAGGGTAGGTAATTGCGTCATCTGTATTGACCACAGAGTCTATTGACGTGTACACAATTTCTTCCCCCTCAAAAGACGTTAACAGTATATCGTTAATTGCCGCTGCTTGGTCGTTTTTCGGGGTTAGTATGGCACGTTCACATAACCATTCCATTGGCTTATCGTGTATATGAGCAATATCTGGGTAAATTTTGGATATTAACTCCTGTAACGTAAATACAACTGTGAACAAATTATCAGGGATGGTTATCATTCCGTCATTTATGTAATCACCGTTGCCGATTTCAAGTAGGAGATTCGCAAATCCACCAGCAGACTCTTTTTCTCCTAAGTGTACCCGCATATTTTTCGAGAGCTTGAGGATTTTAATTAGAGGCCATAAAGTGGATCTCTTAAGACACGCCTTAACTTCATCTGCTCTAGTTCCTTTTGGCACTACTGGTAGAGTCTGTCTAAAATCTCCAGCCAGCAAAACCGTTACACCACCCATTAACTTCTTATTTCCTCTTATATCTTGTAGAGTTCTGTTTAAAGCCTCTACGCCACCCTTATGAGCCATGGTTATTTCATCCCACACTATCATTTTCGTATGTTTTAATACTTCAGCAAAATTACTTTGTTTCGATATATTACAAATGGGAGTATCAGCTGTTGTTAAATTGAGTGGTAACTTGAAGGTAGCATGAGCAGTTCGTCCACCCTCAAGCAGTGTAGCTGCGAACCCAGAAGAAGCCACAGCCAAAGCAATTCCGCGAGTACTTCTAATTGTTGCTAATAGCAAATTTATGAGGAATGTTTTGCCTGTTCCACCGGGAGCATCTAAAAAAAATATTCCACCCTTTGTGTTAATTTGATTGTAAACTGCTCTTTGTTCGTCATTCAGTGATCCTTCATTATTTTTAACTGTGTTTTCTAATGATGCTAAGTCGTAACTTGTCTCTTTAAGAAACTCTCTATTTTCAAATTGTTGTTCTTTGCTTGGCTGAGGTAACCCATACCCTTTTAGTAGCCGACCACCCAACGCTAATACGGCATCTTCTATTACCGAAAGGCATTTGTTAAATACCACATCTGTTATGTGCTCTACATCCACATCTACCTGTCTTTCTAATTGCCTTTTAAAATCTTCAGATAGGTATTCTTTGAATTTCTCCCAAAGGCTTAAAGGGTCTGATACTTGGCAGAACACTAAAATAATTGTAAAAAGATCCCGAATCATTTGCGGTGATTGGCAAAGTGCTGCCTCTTCCATTGCTGCGAACAAATGCTGATCATCTTCAAGCAAGCCGAGAGCTTTGCACGTTGATTGGAACGTGGTATATACATGACCATCTACAGTTTTTAACGCTTCAAACGAAATTCGGCCCCGGATCTCATGAAGAAGCATGCGAAGGTGATAGCATTCTGTATTGTTCGGATGCACAGTATAAACCCTGCCCAGAACGTGCTCTTTTTTGACCCCTGACCAAATTTCAACGTTTGCCTCTCTTTCTCCTTTGGAACTTTCTTTTATCCCAAAAGTAGTATGCAGGTACTTCTAGGTAGAGCAAAGTTATCCACTTAACACAAATTGAAAAAGGATAGGAGTGCGGTTGTTTGTTGGACTATTCACTCTTTCTCTCAGATTTGCTCTTTAAAATAAACCCTTTGCCCATTTTCCAAATGAACAGCGAGGTGGACTACGGGAGGGAAACGCTCGTGAATGGGAAATTCAAGGATTCGCCATACTGCCTCTGATGAACTTATATATCTTCCACTTGTGTAGGTTTTAACTTCATCCCTCTCATTCTCTAAAGCAAACGATGCCTGGTCTGAACCTTTATTTACGTATTTACAGACGTATTTTATTGATTTCACCGAATGACAATATTCCACATTTAAGTGAGCGTTAAATGCTTTTAATAACACGGGATTATAAGGGACTACCCAGCGATTATCTATGGTTGTGCCTTTGATATCAACAGAGAACCCACCGTCATCTAGTAAACGTCACTTGTACTGCGGATAACCGCCTTCACCAGTTTGAGTTTCCCTTATGAGCGCCCTGGGGTATCGTTTACTGCACATGTTATCTTTCATACATGGTGACTTTCGATTTAAAGTTCCACATGGACCATGTATCATATTACATTTAACGATTTCGTGAAGCTCTGGGTCACGTTTGGTATCCGGTATTTCAGCACAAATTATATTGGCGATTTGATCCGGAGTAATACGTTTGTGAAGCCATAAAAGAATATGAATATGTGGAAGACCTCTCTTTTGCCATTCCGTTGAGTACATATAGAATCGCACTTCACCAAATATTTTGCCCTTTGTCAATAAGTTCATGATCTTTATCACCTTTAGTTTTCGACTAAAGGTCACCTTTAGTCGAAACACCCTCGAAATTATATCGTGTCTATCATGAGATTGTTGTCCTTGAAGCAATTGCTCTTTTATCCCGTCTCACCGAGGATTGCATGTGAAAGTGATAAAAAGATCAGGCCGGCCGTAAATCCTAACATAGGTCATAGCGTCCTGTGTTCTTTCGTGCATATACCTAGGTCCCCCCGTAAAAGATGATGGAAGGACAACCATTTGTCCTAGTTGGTTGGCTTCTGCGTCTTGTCGTCCAATAGCCTCTTTTAAATGGATGTAACTATCATTATGAATTTTGAAATGTTTGAAAATCCCAAATTCGTATACTTTTGACCCATTAAAAATACATAAAGAAAAGAATAAAATATAAAAGATTTTTTTTTATTTCTGATGTAAAACAAATAAAAAAGGATTGACTTTTTACGATAAAGGTAATATTTTCGGAGTTGTGAATTATTAAAGGTTTGAAAAATCCCGAATTCGGATACTTTTGACTTGAAAATATATTAAGATAAAGAATAAAATATAAAAGATGTTATATATTTTTATATTCTTTAGACTTTTAGACAATAGTTAATAATATCCTCAAGCGAGAATAGAAAAAAATAAATTTTTATACATTTCTTTAGGTATATGAAGAGAATCGCATAAAAAAAATGAGGTGGAATAGTTTTCGGTACTCATGCGCCGATTCTTCCTGGACTGAGTGGCCGATTTATTTTTCACGTGTCTGCCCGTCCGGATTGCATACCGCATACCGCAGCTCCTCCCGTCATTGTTGCCGCGCCGACTGCCATCATAATTATATTATCGTGCGAGTTTTTATATTATAATAATTTAAAATTAAAAATTTTGTACAACCGACTTCGATGTAAATTATTAAGAATAACTCAAAAACTATTGGTCAGATCTTGATCAAATTTATATGGGACCACATGTGAGGCATCAGCTTTCAAACAAAAAAAGAATTATCGAAAGCGATTCACCCAGTAAAAAGTTATGAGGTAACACACATAAAAAAAACATACAGTCGAATTGAATACCTCCTCCTGTTGAAGTCGGTAGAAATTGGTTATTGTGAGTTATCCTTAAAAAATAGACATATGCTGTCGCGGACTTTTTTTAGAGCTTTTCAAGAGGAACAATTCAGCAATACATTATTTTCATGCAACTTTACCTTTTTTTTTTTTTTATATAGGATAGGGTGACAAACGAGCACACAGTCCACCTGATGATAAGTGGTTGCTGTGACCCATAGACATCTACATCTATCCTCAATAAAGAATCAAAATGCAGATGCGTTGTCACCCGTGAGGACTAAGATGGAATGCCTCTATTGATGCAGCGCATGCTGTGGAAGCTCTCAAGACGCACGACTTTTTCCGGCTGAGTTGACAAATATCATCATAACTTTTAGCCATAATATAAATATATACACAATATATAGCCTATGACCATCTGGAATAATGTACCTTTCAAATGGTGAAAGAAAATTTCAAATAGGTGCAGTGGTTCCGGAGATTACCCTCCACATATATACAAACTCACAAAATTCGCACTCTCTCTTTATAATATTAGTATAGATTTGCCATTGCCTTATATATTTACGCTCGGCTGGCGGATTGAATTAGCACCTTTGACGCTGTTGCCCATCGACCATCATCTATCGGAAGATGTTTCTGGAAATTTCCATAGTCGCCGGACCAAAAGGGGTGATGAAATGAAGGATTCTCTTAAGCCACTCAAAACTCCACTTCTGAAAATAGGTTCCCATAGATTGCCTCATAGGGATCTCCTTATTATTTTCCATAGTAGCCAGGCTAGGCAACGGCAGTTTCTTTATTATATTGCGTTCTTATCAGGAATTTCTGCTGCCCATCTTCCGTTTCATTTCTCTCTGTTGCCTGTTAAAACCATATAATGGTATGGGGTAGTGGATTCTTTCGCGCCGCCATTACACGGCGAACCATATAACCGCAAAGTTTTATCTTGTTTAAATACATTATTTTATTTAAATTTAAAAACAAAACTTTTTTAAAGTCAGTAAATAAAGTACCTATTGAGAATAGTGTACTCAAGGTCGTTAATATATTTAGTTCATCAGCTTGTAAACAGTCACCTGCTGGATACATGGACCTCTTTTATCGTAGAACTGATGAAGTAATTTAGTGTGTCCATGTAGGGTTTTTATTGTGTTAATACTTACGTATTTATATAAGTACGCTTTAAATTTTTTTAAATAATGTTTGTAGAATCAAATAAAAGTTCATTTTTTACGCCACAATAGAGTCCTCTTGCCGAACAGACTAATAGGTTTAAGAGGATTTGTTGTAATCGCCACACTCGCAAGGCGTATTGTCGAACGGTGCACAAGCTTACTCTTGAAATTGATTTTTTAAAAAGCTTACCTACTCCCAAATTAATTTAAATCGAGTAATAAGATCAAGCGTTATCAGTGCCGTAAATAACATCCGGATAATGTTTTTAAATATTTTTCATTACAGAAATGGGACAAACTTTTTAAAAAAAATCACTCGCTTGTGGCAAGGGCAATATTTTTTTATATAGAAAAGTGGCAAACGAGCATGCGCCTCACCTGATGATAAGTGACTATCGCCCCCCCATGAACAACTGCAACACCAGAGGAATTTCAGGTGTAATGCCGGCCCTTTAAAATACAGAAGGCTCTTTTCTTGAAGGTCCTTAAGTCGTATCGGCGGATAACTAAAAATTTCCATTATGAGAATTCCAATTTACATCGAGTTCGAATAAAATTCGATTGATAGAACTCGTTTTTGTCGGCAGTAGACTTACTGACGTCTACATCGTCATTTAAAACGAAAACGAAAATCCTATGTACGTATTTTTAAATATAACGGTAGCACACAGTCCACTTGATGGTATAAGTGGATGCTGTGGCGCATAGACATTTACATCTATCCCCGATTAAGAATTGAAATGTGGAATGCGTTGTCACCCCTGAGTACTAAGGTGGAATGCCTCGTTTCCAGTAAAAAGGGTCTCCGGTTCTCTACACTCACCATACGAAACAGCAGCATTAAGAGCGTAGTCGGTCTGCGCGGGAATTGAAAAATAGATATTTGAAGAAACTATTGCCGTCGCGTATATATGGTGTCCCTCGTAGAGTGCGATAGCGACAACTGCGCTCAGAACAATTTTACCTACAAAAACCATGACCGATCGACGTTTTGTATTCCCCTGTTTTCTCCTCGAAAACTAAGCCCATTAAATTATTTTTGGTATCAAAATTTAAAGGAAGAATAGATCTATGCTCCTATCACTTGTTTTTATCTTAAAAACTTTTCAAATTTCTTTGGTAGTCGTCTGATTACGTAAGTAAAAATGGGGCATTTTTTAGGTTTTTGGAGTCATATTCATTTTTTTTAATAATTTTTTGGAAAAAAATAAATGACAGAGGCATGCCTTCAATAGGCCTAAATTTTTATAAGCAAAAACGATTACTCTAGAGGCATTATCCAGGAAGAGAATAGGGGAATATATTTGTATAGAAAAAATGCAGCCCGTCTACGCTCTTAAGCTGCTATTTTATGCTGGCTGTTCTGTAAGAATGTAGCCTCTCTCCGGTCCAGCCGACCCATTCATGCTACAACCGTAACAATAGCTGCAGCATGGCTCTACCACGTATAAAAGTTAATTTATAAATATATTGTTGTGTGCGTCAATGGTCTGTGTCAAAACAAATTCTGTTATTTTTCCCCAGTTGGGCGTAACTCACGGCAGCGACGTGAGAATGCGGAGGGCTGAACTGGAAGCCTTACTTGTCGCCAGTGGTGCCCAACATGACATACGGGCCGTCGACAACAAATACAGTTTCATGTAACATCTGCTGTCCTGTACTGCATACGATTGCTCGCCGAATTTTCTATAGCTTTTTTGAACAAGTCGTTCCAATGAATTACTGCCGCTATAAACACTAACATTTAATTTTATTTGTATTTGTAAATAAAAAAATTGCATTAAAATACATACATTTCGCGGTAAGTGTAATAAGATAGACAAGATTATTATTCGTTTAGAATCAAAAGCGATTTTGTTTTGTAACTTTATGTCTCAATTCATTAGTAGATACGGTATTCGGGGACTTCCCGCGGGTGTGCCATCGCCGATTTAAAATTTTGTTGATACACTGAAAAGGGCAATGAAATTCACCGGTTAAAACAGCGTGCGGGGACAACGCGCTTTCCACCAGCTGGTTTCTTTTCACTCCAGTTTCGCGATCCTAGAATACTCTGTAATTTCGTATGTAGCGTGACCTTGTCAAGTCAACAATAAAGCCCAACCTCTCCGCTTCGCGTACGAGGTGTGCAGTAGCATTTCGGGCGGAAATAGGATACATGAGCGCTGACTTTTTGTAATTTGAGGGTTTTAGAGATGGAAGGATTCTCCGCGCTGCCACAATTCGTAGCGGCCAACTTCACATAGCCCCAAAATATTATTTTAATTGCCACGGAATACAAGTTTCACAATGTTTTATTTTAACGCCGAGCATATGTTATATCAGTACATTAAAGGGAATAAGCAATTTCAGGCGTGCCGCTGGGGGTCACAGTCGGGCACGTAATATAACGGGATAAAAAATTGCATTTAACGATTTAAATGGTGCCGGCGGGGACTAAACCCGGGTTACTCGCTTACTATGAACTTCTGAAAGGAGCGCATATCCGATGAGATAGTGCTAAAAGGTTATTAAACGATTTTAAATTAACTAGCAAGTATTTAGTCTACGGGCTAGAATACGAAATTACGTTGTTTTGTAAGATACAAAATATTTATAGTTAAAACATGACGTTAGTTTTTAGGCTTTTAAAAAAAATTACAACGGGCAGAACGTCGTATATCTAGGAAAAATATAAACATATAAATTAAATGATATATTGTACATGAATCACATTTTCATAAATTATTCAAAAGTAATTGTGTTTGTTACCCTTATTGTAGCGCACTATAATTTAATTTAGTGCATACAATTTACTGTAGTAAATTTTAGTCAAAAAAGCTGTTAATACAGAATAATTTGTTTACACTATTGATTATAATTAAATAACTAATTTTCTCTGCCAATCGAATATAATATTATGTATAAAGTAGAAAGGTGACCCAGTTTATTGTCCAGTAAACATTATAGTATACTCATAGCGCTTAGTATATACTATATACGTTTTTCTAAATCAACTTTTTCACTTTATGTTTAGTTTATGTAGTATTATTAACGTATAAATATTACATTAATTAATTACTTCGGTGTGCAATATATTTTAAAGATCTTTTACGGAAATTAATGTTATTGACTTAGAATATGGCTTAGAAAAATATTTAGTTTTAATGCATTAGTCAGACTATTCAGATAAATATCCTTAAACGAATGACTATCAATATTCGCCCAATATGAATGTATTTAAAGTGTATAAATAGAAATAAATATATTTAGATTAACTTATTGTTATAAATGAACTTAGATTTGTGGTAACAAGCTATGTATAATAAAAAGTTCATATAATGAAAGGGCTTATTCACGGGAGATGATATTTACTTTTATCAGTTAAGGTTATTTTTGCTATACTCAACTTTGCACACTGCTCATTTTAAATTCGTAAATAATATAGCACAGTCACTTACGCATTCCGTAAAACGTAACCAGTTATAAGTAACACAATCCGTATATTTTTGTACAAAAATAGTACTTAGATAAATAATTAAGTACGCCTGGGGTAAGGCAATATACTAGAACGGTATATTTCTGAGAAACCTTCAATGTATTTATTATAGGGTTAAATAATTCCTTTTCAGTCGCTAGTTACAAGGAAAAAAGAAACGAAGTTTCTTACAAGCTTAATCTAGTCATAAATTATTTTAGGATACAGGGGTTCATAATATGTTAAGTCCATATTTGGATGATTTTATTCGTATCAACTTATTATAATAATAAATATTATAAATAGCATGAAGCAGAAGCGAAATGAAGCTATTGAACTGATTTTCATGAGACTTTTATATATAAATCCGCTGAAAATATTGACAATATTAAGGCGGCATGACATTAGAAGGAAAAAATTATGATAAAGTTTTCGATTCACTAAGGTGGTCCTTCGAGCCAGATAAGTGTTATTAAATAATAAAATTTTAGATAAAATAACTAATAAAATGTTGTTGGAATTGAATTACAAATAATGACATTGTTGTTTAATATGATATGTAAATTATTGGATAATTTTGATAATTTCAAATTTGCCACACGGCTGTAATGGTTAATATTTGATTTTTTTTTTACACGAATGAAGCAAGTACCCACCATATTTGCAGCAAACAATTGTATAAAAATTAAATTGCGTATATTTTACGCACTGTAAAAATTATTTCAAGAAGTTAGGTGTCACTTTACGTAAGGCATATCTTGTATTAATAAATTTAATTAATTTCAAAACTTGCAAATGGCTTTTTGGATAAAAATATTTGTTTGATTAACTTTTGTTATACAACCATATTTTATTAATACTCGCTCGATTTGTATTAAGTCAATGTTTTACAATTTTCTGTCTTAATATCAAAAGTTAGTTTAATTTTATTAATGTACGAATGTTTTCTATGTAAAAAACATTCCTTATTTTTAAGTTACATGTAATAATTGGATAATGAAATATAGACATAATATATTTTACAAGACGTTGGTTTTTATCGGTATGCAACACTTTTTGTAAAGTCTGTAAATGGAATGCTTAGAGTGCGCGAAGGCTTCTCTCCCAATACCCGCCAAGACTGCCGGTACTAGTAGCTGAACAATGTGTATAAAGCTGACACATGACACAAAACCGAGCCGGACATTTTGTCAACGCGGAGCACTGTCAAAACATCCATGTGCAACGTATTTGTGAAATCAGCTACCTCCAGCGATTTTTCTGGACTGTTACGACTTAGGGACCTTCAAGAGTAGCCTACTCCTTTTTAAAAGGCCAGCGACGCAACTGTCATTTCTTTTTTCATAGGTAGTCACCAACACGTGAGCAGCATGCTCGTTTGGCCCCTCTTCAAAAAATCCATTATTTGATTAATGTCGTGGGAGACAACTTTTTTTTTGTAGGAAAATGACTAACGTAAACCCACTGCGCAGGTGCAAGGACAAGTTCAGTTAGTATACCAGCCTTCACCGAATAAAGCTCCGAGATGTTTCAACTTCGAAGACGCGGCTATTAAGAAAACATCAAAAGCGTTTATTTGCGTGGAATTTGTTTTAAAAGATGTCACATTGAACTTGTTGTCACGTTAAAATAAACTTCATAATTCAACTCTATGTCGACTACTGAGGACAGGAGAGGACACCACTGCCCCGCAGTTTAATTTTTTTAGCGCTTTTTTTAATTTTAGTTTTTGTTAAAATACCCACACCATTTCTGAAGTAGAGAAATATTGAAAATAATAAAAAATAGGTTATAATATTTAAAAATATTTATTATTTTTTCCTTATAGTTAATTGACGTGACAACCATACTCAATTAATTACAATAGTTTCAAAAATGCTTGTATTAAAAATAATTTGAAATTCACTTAGTAGTCAATATACATTATCAATCGTCTAGTAATGGCACTATGTAGAACTCCGAGAACATCTGCTTTTGGTCCTCTTTTTCAAGTTTGAGCTGGAGAAGCAAAAGTCCATTGGAACTAAACCGCAAAACAACCTGCGAGGAAAACGGACGAAATTCATTGTTATATTAAGTACAGGTTGTAAAGCATTCCATTTTAGTTCTCAAAGGTAACAACGCTTCTGTAGCCTTCTTTGTTTGAAGTTGGCTGCAAGTGACTATGGACTGTACTAGACACAAAAAATATTTTGGACTGTGCAAGTAAATCCATCATTCTATTCCCAAAGAGTGTAAATAAGTATATAGTATAGTAGTAACCAATAAGTATACCATAAGAAACCCATTTCGTCGTAAGGGTCGACTAAGACCAGGGAGATTCTTGTGGTCTCCGACAGATGGCGGTATAAACATGTCAAATATCAGACGGATGAAAATTTTCCAGACCGGGAATAAAGAGCAGAGTCCAAAGCTTTTTTTAAGACTGAAGTGAAATGTAATTTACTGTCCATCAGATGGAGTCCATGAACACGTGACTGCTTTAACCGAAGAAGGCACAGATGAGTACAGATGAGTTGTCCTCTAAGGACTAAGATGGAATACCATTGCATGTTATGTATACATTCATAAAGGGGACTGTTCATTATTGGCTTAACGTGGACAAGTTGTTCTGTGACAAGTATTTTTACGAAAAAATATAATTAAATTAATTTTTATTTTTTAATTGTCGTAGTAGAAAAGTAAATGTAAAAACAAGTCGTTTAATAAGTATTTAAGCCGACTGAGTTCAAAACGCGTCGCCATTTTTGATTCTGTGTTGCCACATTAATAATAATTGTGGTTACAGTCTTAATAATCGATTATTAAAATAATCGATTTCGATGTCTGAGTAAAAAAAAATATTTTCTTGAAAATGTGCAATCAAGTGATTTTCAGAAGGTTTTTATTATATTTATTTTCCTTTAATTACATAAAAAAACAAACAAAACACTCATTGTTTTGGCCTGCAAATCATTTTACATCCGATTATAATATTAGTTCGGTTGTTGTCAACTCGATTTTTTTTATTACCTGGCAACACCAACTGTCAATAATGACATGTATACAGTGAAAAAAACATTCGCTTTGCCTCTGTGTATTGTGAATGTTGTTTTGGTTATTTTTGCGAAGTATTTTGTTTTTGTTATAATGGACTCCGATACCGCTCCAATTGAAGACCCGGCTTTACCGTTGGACACTGATTCTGCTCATAACGATGACCCTGGCTTAAACGTCGAACCGGCTTTAAATGACAAGAAATACTCATAATTATAACTTTTTTCAGCGACAAGTTTTAGCATTACACATGCTAAATATGAACTATTTTTACATTCTCCTGCAACCTTATTACTATAATTCATTTCTTTGAGGTATAAACTATTATTAGGTGCTTACATATGAAATTAGCGTTTTGTCGTACTGACCACTTTGATCTGAAATATCTCCTCTTTGGTTAAGAATTACGAATTCAAATTTATAAATTCATTTAGTTGGTACATTTGAGTTTTGAAAACAGTCATTCATTTGTTTTTTCCTCATTATTTTATTATTTGGCGTCGCTTATTACCGCACAATGGAAAACATGAAATATCGGTATATTTACGAGTACGAGTTCTACCGTGGCATCAGTGCTGCAGAAACAGCTCGAAGGATTAATGATGTGTACGGCGCTGGTGTCGCAAAAGAAAGCACGGTACGTTTTTGGTTTCAACGTTTTCGTTCTGGAAATTTCGACCTACAGAACCAACCCCCTGGACGGCCGGAGACCAAAGTGGAAAATGAAGAATTAAAGGCTATTGTGGAAGCGGATCCATCACAAAGCACTTCAGAGATAGCTGCAGGCTTCGGGGTAAGTGATAAAACTGTATTAATCCACTTGAAGCAAATAGGGAAAGTAAAAAAACTTGAACGATGGGTACCTCATGAATTAAGTGAATCGAACTTGCAAACACGCGTCGACTGCTGTGTTACTTTGCTCAACCGACACAATAATGAAGGGATTTTAAATCGAATCATTACTTGTGATGAAAAGTGGATACTGTACGATAATCGGAAGCGCTCGTCGCAATGGCTGAACCCTGGAGACCCACCCAGCCAAATCCTGCCCTAAACGAAAATTGACTCAGAAAAAGTTACTTGTGAGTGTTTGGTGGACTAGCGCCGGTGTCGTTCACTACAGCTTTCTAAAATCTGGCCAAACGATTACGGCAGATATCTATTGTCAGCAACTGCAAACTATGAAGGAAAAACTAGCTGCTAAACAACCGAGATTGGTCAATCGTTCTAGGCCACTGCTGCTTCACGACAACGCAAGACCACACACTGCACAACAAACAACCACTAAGTTAGATGAGCTACAATTGGAATGTCTGCGACATCCACCGTACTCCCCGGACCTTGCTCCAACAGATTACCATTTTTTACAGAATTTGGTCAACTTCTTACAAGGAAAAAAATTCAACTCCGATGCGGCAGTCCAAACCGCCTTCAAAGAGTTTATTGATTCTTGCCCCCATGGTTTTTTTAGTAAAGGGATCAATGAACTACATATGAGATGGCAAAAGTGCATAGATATTTTACAAAAAAAATGACTATATTCCTCCCGTACAAAACGCGAATTTCATATGTAAGGACCTAATAAAAACCCCAGTCATTAAATATTATAGTTAATGTTCACGTTGAGCCAAATTACCCTAACAAACTGAGCAAATCCCTTTGTATCAATCCTTGTTAATTCTGTGTGGTGTGCAGTAAAGAATAAATAAAAGTCTTGGCGGGAACATGACCGGCGGCGGATTGCTGCTCCTGTATTATTGTTTAAACAATGGTTTGAAGTGGATTTTGATAAGTAAAAGTTAAATGAAATGTCTGCACATGTGAACTATTAGTAGAAATGGTGAAACAAGTGCTCCGATGGTGATATGAATCTCACGATAAGGTGTCTGCTTTGGCGCCTTGAGATACTATCACCAACTGTCTGCTGGCTCAAATTGCCGTCAAAATCTCCCAAAGACCGCGCAATATGACGCATCAACATATTGTGAAGCAATGTACTATAAAGGATTATATCACTTGATACTGAAAATGGCTTAATGAAAAGCATCCAAGCCAAAAATCTTAATAAAAAAAAAGAATAAATAAAAATATACTCGTATTTACATCCATACCTTTGTTGATAGAGCAAGCGCCTTCATAATAAGGCGAATGTGATGCAGTTGGTACTTTAAAGTGATCGGCTCTTCGCAACTGAAGCTTTGCACCATATCTGAGGATTTTGGTACGTCGATGCAGGAACGGTCCTATAAAGTATTTTATACTTTACTTTTTAATCCTGGAAATTGGCGTGTAAGAGTTACCATTACCCCATTTCATCTCGTGGGTATCGTAAGAGGAGACTATCAGAAATCTTATGGTTTCGGATAGATGATGGTATATTTCACAAATTTGTGGATTTTGTTAAATCTATACAGATAAATAAAAACAAAAATAACAGCTTTTACTAAATGCATATGAAATTATATATGGTATTTATAACAAAAAAAAAATCCGGCTAATCTCCGAAACGGCTTAACCGATTTTGACGGGACTTTCACTGGCAGATAGCTGATGTTATAAGGATTAACTTAGGTTAGCTTTATATAAAAAAATTAAGTTCCGCGCAAAATAGTTAAAATCTATGAAATCCAATCGTAATAAATTCCCCGCGGAAGAAGTCGCGGATAACAGCTAGTGTATACTAAATTCGTTTGGCATTTGTATTTACAAAATGGCGGCAATTTGAAAACTATGTGTATAGGGCATCAAGATTTTTTGGAAAACTAAAGTGACAAGCGAACTTACTGCTGAACTCCACCTGCAACTGTAAACTACTGTCCATAAACCTGCAACCGACACAAGAAAGGAGGCTACAGATGCGTTGTCACCACTAAGGACTAAGATGGAACACACTTCAGATTGGAACACAGCGGTGTGCGCACTGCTACTTGGCGGCAGCAAAAGGTACGAGGGGTGTACCTACCCAGGACTCCTAGGGAGTCTTACCAACTAGTCTGATGTGGTAGTTCATGACATACGAAA